>VYYT01000083.1:0-89127 GCA_032988895.1 Colletotrichum kahawae | reverse complement strand
AGCCTCTAGGCAAGCGATGGGTAGATGGCTTTAAGCGGAGAAATCCTTCTATAAAGGTCCAGAGAAGTCGTTCTATTGATTCAAGGCGCGTTAATAGGGCATCTACTGAGGTTATCAGGGATTGGTTTAAATATCTCGCAATGCCTCGCATCCAGGCTATCAAACCTGCTAACCGATATAATATGGATAAGACTGGCATCCTTGAGGGCAAGGGAGATAATAGGCTAGTACTAGGTAGGGCAGAGACTAAGTCAGTGAGGAAAAAATAGCCTGGATCACGAGCCTGGGTCTCTATTATTGAGTGTATCTCTGCTGAGGGCAAGGCACTTCATCCACTGGTTATCTATAAGGGCAAGATAGTCCAGCAGCAGTTGTTCCCCTTAGATCTTGATCTATATAAGGGATGGGAGTTTACAGCAACAGAGAATGGATGGACCACTGATGCTACTGCTGTTGAATGGTTACAGAGGGTCTTCCTCCCTCAGACTAAACCCTCTGAGCCTACTCAGGTCAGACTCCTCATCCTGGATGGTCATGGGAGCCATACAACAACGGATTTTATGTGGTTATGCTATACCCATAATGTTCATCTATTATTCTTGCCGCCACATACCTCCTATGTCCTCCAGCCACTTGATCAGTCAGTCTTTGGGCCTGTAAAGTCAGCCTATCGCAAGGAGCTGGGGCATCTCACTCAGTGGAACGATTCTACCGTCGTTGGCAAGATGCTCTTCATTTCATGCTATCAGAAGGCAAGGCTGGCTGGTCTGACAGTCAGCAACATCAAAGTGGGTTAGAAATATACTGGGTTATGGCCTATTGCTATTGCAAAGCCTCTTTTGAATGGGCTATTACTTAAGAAGGCACCATTATCATCAACAACACCATCAGCACTATCAACACCAAGCAACAAGGGCACCAAAGAGGCTTATAATGCCCAGCCTATAGAGGATTGGGCATCTGCCTCATCTGCAGTTAAGTGGTCGACGCCTAAGAAGAAGAAGGATCTTGATGATCAACTACGGTTATTCAGCCAGCTAGATCAAACCATCGCCACACAACGCCAGCTCTTTAGGAAGGTGAAAAAAGGCTATGAGGAGAAGGCCTTTGAGTTAGCTACCGCCCAGCGCCAGATAGAGCTCCTCCAGGCTAGAGTCGACAATAGTACTACGAGGAAGAGGAAGGCTGTTATATTGGATCCAAACACGAAGTTTACGACGATTAAAGAGGTGCGGCAAGCCCAGCTTGAGTCTAGCGATACTGAGAGTATGTCAGATAAGTCCAGTGTATCGGAATTACCTAGTGAGGCCGAAAGTTGCATTATAGTGGCATCTAGATAATGTTGATAGTTAATTAAATAAAGTGGTGGTTGTTATGATGGTGATTTTTTGCGTGATCGCAAAGTGGGGGTGATCGGAAAGTGGGTGCTTTGACTTACAAAACGGAGCCTGCCAAACACTGTGGAGCTGGGCGAGATGGTGAAGATGTCTGGGAGGTCGGTGATAGTGTGAATGAGTGTACGATTGGCGACCTCGTCATCGGCATCTGAGCAAGCTTCAGGGGAGTCGTTGGTATTCTGTTCGTCGTCTGATTTTTCAATGTCTTCATGTTGGCCGTTATCTGGACTTTTGACGTTTTCCTCCTGCCTTTCAATAGCCAGGATTGGGTTGGTCATTAGTGTTGCTCTGTTCACAAGGCGCGTGATATTAGCAATGAAATGTGTAAATGAAGCAGCGACAATTGTTGAACATACGCTGTGTATAGAGACAATGCTAGTTGAAACTGCGCTAAGGCCTCATCCAACTTTGCATCGAGAGCTTTGATATCGTCCTTCCGAAGGACGGCCTTTGCTGCTCCTATCTTGCGTTTGTATCGCCGACCAGTCGTGGATTGATCAAGCAGCTTATCGATCATGACTTGAATTTCGGTCGAGATCGCGCGGAATTTGCTAGCAAACTTCGTGAGGATGGCCCGATTTCGGGCCAGCGCAGGCGGGGCATCAGGTGGGATTTGCCGTTCGGCTTCATCAAACAACTCGTTCCATTCTTGTATTTGCTCCGCCTTCCGGAGTAGCGTGTCGGGCATGTCATTGCATTCATCCAATAGTCTCTTCAGACTGATGCCAACCCCGCCAATTTTCGTGGTGAAATCCACGACGGCGAGAGCACCAGATACTATACCTAGGACCTCCGCCATGGTGGAAGATCAGACTGATGAGCGATTGCTTGATGTTGATTCCTACTAAGGTAGGTAGGTTGGGTCGGGGAGGTGCTCGTCGGAGTTCACCAGTCAAGGTTTGTAATCAAATTAGCAACAAAAAGACAGAGAAACTGCCTATATCATCCGCTGTATCCCGGAAAGCGGCGCGGGGTTGTAGAATACTAGCCTGAGCTTTTCAAGGCTTTTCTGCATGAGGCTGTGCCGCAATGTCACGAGACCGTCGGTTATCCTGCCAAATCAGCAAATCAGTACCCATATTTTCATGCATCTTCGCATGTCAGTTTGTCATTGGCCAAGCACATCCGACGCGTGAAATGCCAGATACAGTGCCACCACCCCCTCCCAGTCTGGGATGCGCTGACAAACAAAGCTCCGCCAGTAGTTAAAACGGTGTCCCACTGACGAGCGTGCGGAGCCGGAATGGGAACTTATTAACATGCTTACCAAGTGCTACATAAAGCGAATACCAGTAACGATCACTTGGATTTTGGAAACGAAACTATGGAAGAAATGGTTCTCAGTACAAAGTGTCGACACCATTCATCGCATACAGCCGCAGTAAAGGGAAGTCTAGCGCTGAGGTACATCTGGAATTCTATTGGACAAGTGATATGCCTATTGTGAATACTCAAGATAGAGACAATTCGTTCGTTCACCCGCACTAATACTTAATTGGAATCATGAACTGCCGTCACCGCGAACGGGTTGGCCGTGAAAGTCCCGTTCGGGTCAGCCTTCGCCCTCGCCCTACCAAGCCTCTCATACTTCTGCTCGTCCTCATAGTAACACCTCCAGACCTTCTCGTCCCCAAGGTTCCAATCTCCATGAGAACCCCAAAGAAAGCGTCGGTCCTGTTTACTGAACGAGCTGTCCGGCCCATTCATCACAGCATCATTCTTCGCCTGCCACGCATCGGCATACTTCTTCGACTCGGCGTCCGCCTCATGGAAGCAGTCCAGCACCTGCACGACGGTGGTATCTCTCCAGCTGTACGAGGTACCGTTGTTTCTGTTGGCATAAAACCGCGACTTCTCCCCGCCAAAGCACTGAATCTGCACCGCCAACTTGCACCGCAGGTACCGCTCGTAGTTCTTCTCACCAGGCTGGCCATCGAGGTACTGCTTCGGGTTGTAGATGAGGTCAATCCGGTCCACGACGTCTTTGACCCACCCGTCATTGAGGAGACTGGTCGAGTTGGTCGAATACGCGCGCTTGACGTACGGCAGGTCGAACTCGCGCTCCTTGGGGAAGAGCCACTGGCCCGTCATGTCCGACATTTCCATGTCGAACTCCCCAAACTGCAGCATCTCATTCTCCAAGCGGCTCTTGAGCTGGCGGAAGTTGTCGAACCAGGCATCCACTTTGGCGTCGTACTTGTCTTCCTTGCTGGTGGGACACCACTGCGCGTACAGGATGATGGAGGCAGGGAACTTGCCATTCAAGAACTCCAAGAACTTATCTTCGAGAACCTTCCTGATGTGCTCTTGCACACGCTCCCAGACCGTTGCGTCATTCAGCTCCTGGAAGAGCGTGGTGATGGGGAACTCTGTGCTCAGGACGCTCACGCAGATGTCGAAGCCGCGGGGGAAGATAGGGTCGGCAGCCATCTTGGCGACAGCTGTAAGCAGCTTCTCAAGGACTTCGCGGGAGTAGGTCCAGAGCGCCTTGATACCATGTGGACCCTTGAAGTTGTTGGGGCCAGCCACTGTGCCTAGGTAACTCTTGGACTTGTACACCTCGAGGATGTAGTGCGTGATGATGCCAAAGTTTCCTGGGCTTCCGCCCAGAATAGCATAGAACAGGTCCGGGTCGTTGTTCTTGGTCACATCGCGGATGACGCCATCATGTTGGACAATGCGAATGGTTCTGATGTTGTCGCCGAAGAGACCAAAGCTGCGACCGAGTTGGCCGTAGCCTCCAGTCTGACCATGCCCGCCGACATTGACAAAAGAGCATTGGCCCGTCGGGACGAAAAGTTTGTTATGCTTGAGGTAGTGGTGGAGTTCCAACATAGTGGTACTCACGCCCACGTAGACAAGAGTGCGGTCCTCGGCGATGGGGTCCTTGGGTTTGAGGACCATGAGATCTTTGTAGGTGTTGGAGAGGTCGATCTGGATATTGTTTCCGGAAGTAGAGGATGCACCGGAGTACTGGTGACCACCGCTCTTGACCGCGACCGCGACCTTGTTGTCGCGCGCCCAGTTGACCGCCCTGATTACATCTTCGTCATGCTTAGGACGGACGATGAGACTGGGGTTCATGTCGTGTTCCTTTTGGTAGGTTGAAGATGCGTATTGTTGGTTGAAGAAGGCGTAGTCCTGTTGTTCGGACTCATCGCCGGTGCGGGAGTATTGCATACCCTCGAAGTCTTGAATGCGAGCCATGATGTTTGAACGTGATGAAACTTGGAATGATAAAACGATTGAGTGGTTGGATGAAGATGGGTAGAAGATGAAAATGCGCGATACTTATATACCCGATTCGTGCGGAACGGACCGCTCAGGAAGAACGCAGGCTGCACTATTCAGCTCAGCCATTATGATATGAGTCTTCACTCTTGTGTTACTGTGATATGTGGAAGTTTCGTATGAGTGGCCAGTTTACACGAGATGCCGGTGACAAGGTGGTCAGCGGAACACGCAGCCTCGCCGTGCCGCGTTGCAGTCAGCCGTCTGCTGCGGACATTGACTGCCAGAGACGAATATGGCAAGTGTATGTACGATTGCCCGATAGAACGGAGTGACCGTCCTCTTCCAGGCAGCCTCGGGGCACGGAATTGCTTACAGGTGAGACAGGCCAATCGAGTGGCTGCCTGGTCACAGTGATAGCCTTCCGATTGCTTACTTGCAACCCATTCCGCAGGCCGCAGCTGATGCAGCTGAATCTCAGGTGGAGTCTTCAATAATACGACCCAAGCAAGGCCATAGGCGGGCTGCCCGGACAATGCACTCAATAGTGAGCCAATGGGCTCTCGATGCACGCTCGTTTGGCGAGGTTGAAGATGCATTCACATGTTTTTGTTTTTGTCTTCCCAATGAATTGGGTTGAATTGATGAGCATACAAAAAGATGTGCAGAGCTGAGTCCATATGTTCACTATATTCTCACCCGTATCCAAATAGTCGTTGTCTTGTGCGGTCTGCTCTCCACTTTCGGAGATGGACCACTCTCCGCGAGTTGACTCGCACGACCAGACTTTTAAGTAGCATGCTTCCGAAAGAACTAACTCGGGTTGATACTTTGAAATAACTGGTCGCTTTGGCTACGGAATTCCATCTCCCGAGGCCCCAAAGTAGCTTGAAAATGTTAGAATCGTGGAAGATTACGAGAGTGGGATGATCCGCTAGCATCCATAGACATCTTTTGCTTCCAACCCGCCACAACAAGTTGTCTTCGTGGCTCAGTCGGTAGAGCGTTGGTCTCATATTATCTAATCAATATGACCCTGCCCCAGGTAGAGACATCCAAAGGTCGAGAGTTCGAGCCTCTCCGAGGACATTGTTTTTGCTCTTTGTTTCTTTTGTCTCTCGCATCTTGATGATCCTGGCTTGAATGACACTCGCTGTGACTTTTGGAGTCGATCAAGAGAGTTTATCCCATGTTCCATGACCTTGACTTCTGCAGGCGTGAGCTTGGAAAGAGCGTTTGGCTGCATGGACCGTGCTTTCATGTCCACGTGACGTTTGTAACCCCCAATGGCGAGTCGGGATATTTTCGGAACGCATCCGCCAAGACAAGGACCAGGGCGCCCCGGATGCCTCCCGCCCCCGCTGGTGCTTCGCTTCGTCCAACTGCCAGCCCCAATCCACCACCCCCTTGCCCCTCCGTCTTTCCTACGCCTCCGACACACCTTCGCCTGCAGCAGATCTGCCCATCGTCATCGACCGGTCACCCTGCAGGCGAGTCACACGGGTCCTTGGTCCTTGGAGGGGCATATTTCAGCCAAGACGCGCTGCGACCAATTCACCACCGGGCTACCAGGCCATCTGATGGTTGTCCTGTCACAGCTCGCCCTAAACCATGTCACGGGCGCCTCCCACACAGACGATGCAGCCAAACGAGCTAGCTCTGACATAATGCATCCGATCGACTGGACTTGCCCTGCGACCCAGCCGTGCCTTTCTGTGGCAGGCGTTGGGGCAGATGTTTGGTCGCGCCGCCGGTACGAATACAGCTGCCCCGGCTGAGGGCTGAGACACGACACCTACTTGGGAGCGCCAGTTCCCGTACAGCCTGCCTCCATCATCTCGCCCATCCTTCCCTCGAGTCTCCATTCAACCAGGAACGCCTGCTTCTCGACACACACGGTCTTCCTTTGAGCCCTGAACCGTCAGCCTACCAACCACTTCGCCGCCAAGGCACCAATAACACCGAAATCTAGTCACACTTCCAACTGTTGATCCGAGTGACCTCTGAGAGGCAAACAAGAGACGAGAAAAGGCAGACCCGAGAAAACCAGCACTTAAATACCGATCATCGCAGCAGTCGCAATCATGGGTGGGCAAGACGAATCCAAGAACCCCGCCACGTCCTACGCAGACGAAATGCAGAAACAAACCCGCCGAGAGCGTCGCTTTGACGACGTGGAAGCCGAGCTTCCCAACCCCACTGTCCCGACCTTGCAGTCGGCCTTCTTCACCGCCAGCGGTCTGCTGTCGCATCTGGGGAGCTACAACCCGTGGGGCAGACCCGTCACCGAGGATGACATCGTCTGGTTGATGGACAACACCGCATACAAGCCCTCGCGGCTGGGCAGCTGGCAAGCCGAGTTCATCGCCGCCGTGTTCGAGAAGGAGCCCAAGTGCAAGGTGGTCGACATCGTGCAGGGTGTCGCGACAAAGTTGGGACTTGCTGATGATGCGGAGGAGCTGAAGACGATCGAGGAGAGGATACTGCCGTTCTTGTGGGACGTCCAGCAGTCGCGGCACCTGCGGGTGATCAACCACAAGAAGGAACTTAAGCTGGGCCCTTCGGCATCGAATGGCATTAGCACCGACACGTTGAAGATTCACGAGCAGCCGGCGGGCGCGATGGTTTCGTCGAGTGCCATGGTGCCGCAGGGGACGTCGGGTTTGCTGAAGATGCACACCTTCTTTGCGGAGCCTGAGGGGTGGTCCGTCATTTCGGGTATGTATTTTGAATGCTTCATGGCGTGAACATTGGCTAAGAGCTGCAGACATCGATGACACCATTAAGCTAACCCAGACGAGCGATCCCATTGGCATCCTGCGCGAGACCTTTGTCAATGAGCCAACACCAATCGAGGGCATGCCGGAGCTGTACAAGAATGTTCAGGCGATGCTGCCCCAGGGCTCTCCATGGTTCTACCTCTCCGCGTCTCCGTACAACCTCTATCCGTTCCTGAGGGAGTTCCGAGACCAGTACTACCCCCCTGGAACCATCATTCTCCGCGACTCCAGCTGGAAGACCGTCGCAGGCTTGCTGTCGGCGTTGACGCTGGCGACGGAGCAGTATAAGGTGGAGCGCATCAGAAAGGTGCATGAATGGCTTCCTAAGCGGAAGATGATTCTCATTGGCGACTCGACGCAATCGGATCCCGAGGCTTATGGCGACATGTGAGTGCGCACCGTCTCGAACATCTAGCACTTGACTAACATTACACAGCTACCGCCAGTTCAAGGGTTGGGTCAAGCTCATCCTGATCCGCAAGGTGACAGACATCGCAGCCGTAGGTCTCGCCGCCAAGAACGAGCCGGAGCGCTTCGAGAAGGCGTTCAAGAACGTTCCCCGCGATGACTGGTTCGTTTTCGAGAATCCAGTCGACTGCAACAAGATTATCCGCGACGTCATTGCACAGGGTTAAGCATCACTGCCGGAAAATGTGGGCATTGTCGGTTTAAGGAGTCTATCGCTGCATGATGTTTTTTCCAATTTGGACAGACACGACAGTAACGACCTCAAGTCTCAACAGAAATTACGTAGCGAGCCTAATTGAATCCATATCTGCAGAAGGACACGCTCCCCAAGCCAATTCGCTGCATCGCGAGTGAGAGATGGAGAATGCTGCAGCCCAAGCCGTGAGATTGCGGAGAAGCCCCCTCGTCCGCAGCAAACCAGCCGGCGGCGCCGTTGTCAGCACCGCCTCACTGAGCCTCCCTCCCGAGCCAGTTCACCAACCGGCTTTCTCCAAATGGCGTTCTACCTGCAATCCGTCGCCAATTGGCCGCATTTTCCTGCTATCAATGCGCTTCAGGCAGACTGCCAGGCAACATTGGCCTCAACCATCCTTAGTCTTCGGCGCCGTGACTCATCCGGCGGCTGCCTCCGTGCTCATGCTGTCCACTGGATGAGTGAAGCGGTTTGCATTGCGGCTCACGGCTGCCTACCTTTAAGACATTGATAACCCCGAGCCGCATTTATCAGGTTGTTTGCTGTTTTTGTAAATTAGATACAACAAGTTTCAAGAGCGAATCAATCAATTCAATCGATCGTCAGCCATCCGGTCGCGACAGGCCAGGCAGCGACACCACGCACCCAGACGAAGCCATCACCATCACCAACATCATCAACAACATAATCAAAATGGCTAATCTAACCCTTACAATTCCCCTCGCGCCCAACCACATCCACTCCTCCTCCAAGACCCTCCTTGGCCTGCCCCTCGAGCTCCGCACACAAATCTGGCGCGCCGCCCTCGTGTCCCCGCCAAAGCACTCCCTCGACCACCACGCAGACTGCCACTTCCGCCAGAACCACACACGCACATCCATCGAGCCGCCCGCGCACCTCGTCCTCGAGCCCGCGGTCGAGCTCGTCGAGCCGCGGCTGTACCCCTGGGACTCCCCCTCGCAGTGCCGCTGCGTGAAGCGCCGGGGTTTGAACCTGCTGCTCGCGAGCCGGCAGGTGCACGCCGAGGCGGCGCCGCTGTTCTGGGGCGAGAACACGTTCGTGTTTGAGAGCTCGGACGAGTTCACCGTCGCGGTGGGCAGCAAGCTGCGCGAGGCGTACCGGCGGCTGTTACGGAGCGTGTACGTTGGCGGGTTCCAGGAGGCGGATAAGAGTCTGAAGACGAGCTTGAATGTGTTTACGGGGGAGTACCTCGAGCAGCCGATCCAGCGGTGGTGCCAGTTCTGGGGGGTGCTGAACCAGTGCCGCGGGCTGCGGGAGCTGGCGATCCGGCCCGGGGTGGTGCGGAAGCACGCGGTGTACCTGGCGAAGCTGCGCGAGCGGCTGCCGGAGCTGCGGAGGCTGGAGATGACGTACGTGGGGAAGCACAAGGACCGCAGCTGTCTGTACAGGCGGGACTGGGGCAGCTTCCGGGGGTGGGATCATGATGTGCAGAGGGGGGTTGTGTTTGTGAGGGCGGCGGAGGAGGTTGAGCTGGAGAAGCTGAGGGGGATCGACGCGAAGGGGTGTAAGGAGATGTTCCGGGGGTTCACGACGAACTTTTGCGTGTATGTGGATCGGATTGTGCGGGAGAGCTTTTTGGGGTGTGAGGACGAGGAGGGCCAGCTGGATTTGTTTGAGGGTGGGGTCAAGGTGAATGATGCGCAGAGGGAGTTTGTTGTCGAGCTGCCGAACGGGACGGAGACGAAGATCGTGTTTATGGGGGTGCCGCTGAGTAAGGAGACGCGGGTGAGGTTGGCGATGGGGCGGATGGAGAGGGATCGGAGGTTGAGGGCGGAGGGGAAGAGGACGCCTGCGGAGGAGAAGTTGTATGAGGAGGGGAGGAGGAGGAGGGAGTTGTGGAAGGAGATGGAGGCTGATGAGGAGACGCGCGCGAGGCAACGAGTTTTGGATGGGAGGAGGTGGCGGGATGAGGATAGGGCCGAGGAGGAGAGGCGGGCGCGGGAGGCTGAGAGGGCTGAAGTGATGAGGGCTGCTGATGTTGCGAGGGATGAGAGGAAGATTGAGAGGAAGAGGGGGGGGAAGTGGGGGGTGGTTGAGGGGAAGGATGTGGTTGAAGAGGAGCCCGTGGAGGCAGTGGGGAAGACGAGAGTTATCAAGGCTGGTGTGAAGGAGGGGAAGAAGGCTGGTAGGAAGAAGAAGGGGATGGGTAGGAAGAAGGGCGGCGTGAGTGAGATTGAGGAGGGTTTGGGAGACTTGGATTGGGACTCCTGGGACCCTTCTGGAGATGGGTGGTAAGAAGCAAGATGACTATTGTGATAATGATACCCATATGACTGTACGATCTGGACAGAAGGTTTTCTCAAAAAGAAACAAAGAACATAAAATTGAGTGTATTCAAACGATGCAATACTAATCTACATCAAAAGAAAGTGAGCTCAGTATTTGCAATTTGTTCAAACCAGGCATGGCTCGCCGGGCCTTCCAAGTCCTCGACTGTGCCCGATGCCCAACCTGCTCTTCTGTACGAATTCTCCGAGCTAGAATGGGGTTGTAAGATCATGGCTTCGAAGCGATAAATACCACACGGACTGACCGCGTGCAGCAAAAGTGTAGTGCGACCTTCACCCGCAAGCTCATATTCTGTCGCATCCACTTGAACACCCGCCATTAGTTCCACCCCGAAGTCGCCATCGGGTCGAATCAAAAACGATTCACCGATGTAGGAATGACTGGCTTTCTTCTCGTATGAACATCTGAAACATTTGCCTCGCACTTTTAACCCTCCATCGCTCGCATCAGCCATGCCTCCAAATGCATTAGCAGTCACACTAACGCCTAGAATTTCCAAGAAAGTAGGGTCTTCGGTAATCCATCCTTCACTTGATTCAAAGTATTGGTTCTGGATCTCAACTGGACTGTCCACGGATGCCCATGACCAGGAAGGCGCCCGATACCTGCGGGGTAGCTTTGTCAAATGGCCTGAGGTATGCCAGTCCAGCTGTATATAGAGTTGAGATTTCCAAATGCCTGCCAGATACGTGTCGCCAGTAAGCTCTTGGAAGACCTTGGCCACACCCACAAAGGCGAGAAGCTTGTCCTCAGATTTCGTAAGTTTGCATTGTGAGTACAGCATCACCACTCTCACCCAGAGATTTTTTGTGGCTTCTGTCATTTGTCCGTGAGGAGCTTCGGCGCTCTGTTGAGTAGAAGCTAACAATTCTTCCATGATACTGATGGAACTTTCGAATCCTTGATAGAGGCGCTCCCATTCACGGCCTTCGCAGCATTCCCAGCTGATACGCTGACCGTGGAAGGAGAGTAAGCGTGGAGCCAGAAATCTTTCCTGAAACACCCATCCGCGGTCCGCCAGAGTTTTTACATCATAGTGCAGCCTGTAACGCAACATACCATCGCGAACAATGTATCTCTGAGGTTGTCCGGACGACAGATTTGTTTCCACCAGGCCAGGTAGGAGATCGTTTGGATTTCTGAATCGGAACAGCCCCCCTCCGGGATCCGACGAGTCGCAGGCCAAAATATTGCAACCGGAATTCGCGTAGACATCTCTCATGGTGGGCGCCTCCTGGTTCCAATCCTGGCTGCAGTCTTGTATGATGCAGAGGCAATCAATCCATACATACCTGAAGCCAAGTTTACGAGATACCACGATGAATTCCTTGAATGTCTTGGGTAGGTTGGCGATTGGATTTCCGCCAAGAAAGCCTCCCACCGTCAAAGTATTTAGCATCAAGGCCTGAGGCTTTAAGCCCCATCTGTAACTGAGTGTTGCGTACCGAACATCTAGTAGCTTGCCAGCATTTTCCGCAGTGATGACCAGCTTCCAATTGTCATCTTCGGCCTGGCCAATATCTATCAGCCGTGAGGGCAGCCACCCGAACCCACGAGTCGGTAGACTCGAACATTTACCGTGGCTTAATTGACAAGACTGGTACCAGTCCACAGCTCTTTGTACTGTTTCGGGAGATCCTGTGCTGTGATCAACGGGAGCGATATCCAGCTCTTTGCCGAAGAGGTCGCCTTTTTTTGGCCAGTACATCAGCTCCAAAGGTTCGAAGGCTTGGGCTTACATTCTACACTGTACAAGTAAAATATAGCTTCATCGTTTGGGTCGCAGAGTACCGCTACAGGACTCTGCTGGTATTTTCATCCTGAAGGTCGCTGCACCCCCTACCTTGACGTAAACACGCCAAAAGTATGTAAAAGGACACCAGGTGTCCCTACCAAAGGATTTCCACGACTCGGCGCGTCTTTGGTCGTAGTTCCATACTCGATAACATATGAGGCATTCATCCTTAACGGCTTTGAGGAATCGCTCAAAGGTTTGGCCTTCTGGCGTTGAGGTGCAGTCTGTTTGAATGCTCCAGGGCGTAGACTCGTACCATGCTGCTATTTGTCCAAGAATAAAACGGCAAACTGAACACAGGGGCGACAATGGTCTGGAGTAATATGCGCGTCTCTCCTTCATCTGAGTGTCTGAAGCAGGCGAAACGTCGGACGCCATGTCGAGTTGTCCACGAATTTATCGACTAGATGACAGAGGAACTTCTGATCCAGTGCGGGGGGCCTCAACCTCTATTTATCGGCTGCGTACCAGCAAACCCACCCGTGCCTGACGTCATCTTCATAAGCGGCCCAATCAAATTGAGGGGAGAAGAACTGTGCATAGCCGATGGGCATATTCATTCTGAGAGGTGCATTTTCAGAGTTTGAGAGAGGCTGTGTTTGGAAAGTTCAGTATCACGATACAATAGCAGCCGGAGCCTGATGAAAGACACAGAAAAAAAAACCTTGTCGTATCAATGTTTGCAATCTTTGTTCATAAGTACATAAGTGTTGTTCAGCTTTCTGATGCCCTTCTTATTCCTAATTGTTCATTGCGCACCCTCTGTTCTTTTGTGCGCCAGATAACATAAAGGCCGGTCAGTAACAAGCAACTCACCAGATAAGACTCGTAGAACGCCACAGCGCAAGGAATTCAATACTACAAACTCATACGCTCACGCATCCTGAAAACCTTTACGCAACACCATCGACACTCCCTGCTTCCGTCGCGTTTAGCTGATATGCCTCTCCAACAAACCCTCAAGTCCGAGACACAAGTACTTGTCCCCAACGATATCCTCTTACTAATTTTCGATATTCTGATTGATGAAGCAGTTGAGTCTCAGGAACCCATTGCCTGGCTACTCCTCTACGGCGACGTGGAAACGTGGACTGGAAGACTTTCCCTCGGAGTTGCCAGCGAGGAGGACGCGCAACACAAACAAATGGAGCCTAGGTATCGAAACAAGGCTCTTAGACAGCGATTTCGAGCCACCGGCCTGCTTCGCCAGGTAAGCAAAGCAACCTGCCACTTGATTCACCGGAAATTTCGCCCGGCCACAGCATTCTATCTCCTGGATGACAAGCCCGTCACAGCGCTGGTCCTCCCGGATATCGACCTTTTCGCAACAACACACCTACCTTATGCGTGGAACACTTTCAAATCTCTGGAGCCAGAGGTTGCAGCCGACGATAAGCGTCTCATACTCACCTTGCACAACCCGAGGAGTGGAGCGCAGGCAGTTCTCGACTACATTCAGCACTATCATGTCTCTCTCCTGGACTGTACCGACCCAGCCCGCCATGACCGTTTAGCAATAACGCTGAAAATGACTAACCTCAAGGAGTTATGGATAGAGTGTGGCTGGATGTGGTGGCAACGCTATACCCGGAGAACTCGACATGCAGGCATCCGACGGATCAGCTCGGTGATATTTTCCCATTTGCACAAGCTGCGGCCTGTGTACCGAGAGGCATACCCCGTCTTTCGGCAGCTGCAAAAGCGTGGTGTCAAACTGTACTGCATCGGCAATTGGCTCGTGAAGCTCAAGGTAATTCAGATCTTCGTCACGAAAGATGACACTCAGATGCAGTGGGTAGAGCCGAACTGCCCCGAGTGTTTGACGGCAGGAAGCCCGTGTGATGCAGGGCAAGATGCGGACGTAGAATCGGAGCCAGACTCGGGCCCAGATTGGGACTCAGACTGGGATCTTTATTATCAGTCACCTGTAAGTGATGATGCAAACTGGGATGCACAAGAGTTATTCTAGTCACCAACCGGATGACTTTGAGAGTGGAATGGCGACGCTGTCGAAAAAGGAAAATTTCGAGGTGGAAACGCAGGGGCATAAATACAGATCAGTAGGAACCCGATTGGTATTATAATCGATGAAAGATTGGACTGGCTCTTTTTCTATTGCTCTAAACAGACTGGTCACTTGTGATGCTTTCATCGTCGGGTGCATGCAGGAAGCATATCACCTGATACTATCAGATGACGACTACGACTCAAAGCTATCAAGCCTGACTAACTCTGCACTTGATTTCGTTCTGTATACCTCAGCAGAGCGATATGAGTTATAGTTCTGCATTCCAACAAACACTGTATGAGCCTGGGGATGTATCGGGCCCCGGTACCAGTCAAGCGCTCTTGCTTGAGGTATCCTGCGACTCCTTCATGAATCTTTCCAAAGGACTCATTCCATGGCTGTTTCCAGCCACCTTTCGGGCTACCTCGGCCTCCAACGTGAGCCCCAATGACTCAAGATTACGTATGAGAGCACGTCCATCTCTTTTCTGGCCTTCTTCGATGCTAGTAATGTCCGCGACAATATTCCCAGCATGCCGCTGAATCATATTGCGCGATAGCTCTGGTGGTTGTTCTCGATTAAGCTCGTTAGGAAGGGAGCTGTTGCCATTGTGTCGTTGCGTCGAGCACCCATGTCTGTCGAGAGCATCGGGCCTTCGGCTGGAGAATGTCAGCACATTCCAGAAAGAGACAGCTGTTTGTAAAACAAGTTTGTGAAACCGTACCCGGAAATGGCATGTAATGGTCCTGACGTGCCTGTACGCGATGCCATATCGACCGCAGTGGGGAGGTCACAGAGTAAATCGACAGGTAATTGAACTAGTACTGCTGCAATTTGAAAGTTCAAGCAAAGATGAATGGCCGGAGAAAGAATTGTCCTTGAACTCTCCAATGGGTCTACTCCTCCAGGGCGACCTATGCTTATGCTCACATTGATCCTTATATACACGAGGGACTGGGAGAGGACCCAGCATGATAAAAGTCATGACCTTTGACCATCTTTTGCTCACGGCTGATAATCTGGAATGATCCGTTCAGATATGCAAGAATATTCCCAGGCAGAGAAACTGCAGAAACACTGTCAGGGGTGGAAATATGCAGGGCTCTCAATGGCTCTCGATGATGCGAAGTCAAATGCTGCGGGTGGTTTTCCGAACCAAACTTGCAAAAAAGGCTCAGGCCCCATGTAACTCGTCATCTCCGCCCCAGACAATGTGAACGGTGGAGTTGGTCGCTATCCTAAGTCGGAAAGGCGTAAAGTGCTGCATTGGTCTCTGAGGACGGGAGGTCCGCAAGCCTGGTTGCAATGCTCGGGGGACGCCTTGGAATCGAAGCGGCCAGTGCATGGATGGTCGAGGGGCCAAGCCGCCCGACGACTTAACAGTAAAGACCAAGCCCGAACGTGAAGACGACATAATCTGCAATATGATTGCTCAGATATATCTAAATCACGGAACGCAAGTTTAGCAACTGTCAGATAAACATGGGTCAAAGCCTGCGACGCCTGCTGATGAAACTGCAAACCAGCTCTAAATGTGCAAAATGCAAAATTTCCCCAGTCTAGGTAGTGCCAGACAATGACTCCACCAGGGAGGCAATGGGATGTCCAATCAAGTGAAATTTGCACTTTGATGTCGTATTGTAATGCAGTGATGGGCCAACTAGACTTGCAGGAGCTGCATATGCAGGTTGGAAATTGGCCCAGACCCGGCTTTGCCTGTCAGCCTGAGGCGCTTCATCTTGGCCACCAAGTAGATAAAGCATCTGCTCCAGGTTAAGCGACGGCTGTCGAACCTCAACCGCAGATGTTGAGATGGTGCTTGTCACGACACACCTACAACAAGGACTTCATATCCACTGCTGACTCCTCCCTGCTCGAGCCATTTCGCAGAAACCTAAGATGACCAAAGACTGGCGAAGTCTTCGAGCAGATGTCCATCAACTTTACTGCGAAGAGAACCGAAAACTCAGAGATGTGATGAAGATAATCGAGGCTCGTCATGGCTTTAAAGCGTCGTAAGTTGCATCGAATGGTTGATACCTGCTCATTGCGTTGACCTTCTCTTTAGGGAGCGGTCATATCACAACCAGCTGCGTAAATGGGGCTATATGAAGTACAAGCTCCATGATGGTCAACGGTCAAGTGACAAAGCTCGCTCCCCTTCACTCGCCCGTTCTTCTACCGCCACTGGAGACGAAGCTCCAAGAGGTCTCCTTCCAGCTGTGTCGAGCTCAGCAATGGAAACAAGGTGAGCTGCAAACATCCACTATGTTACGGTCAAGACTGACGCCAAATAAGTTTCAGCTCCACGACCAGCGCTCCGACGCTTTCCTGTCCAGCAACCCTTTCGAGCCACGTATACTCCAATGGACCTACGGGCCTGCCCGCACCATCCAGCGTTATCTCTTTTCCCGAAGTGGTTGCTCGACAGCTATCCCCAAGCGCCGGTGATCCTCTCCCCAGTCCTTATCGTGCGGACGGGAAAACGGATCTTCATCTGGCTGTCCTCGCAGAGGTAGCACAGGACAACATGAAAGTTAAGGTGGAACAAGTCTTACGCAGAGATTCCTCACGAGTGAACGTCAAAGACGCTCAGGGCAATGGGGCACTTCACTATGCCACAGAGAGAAGTTTTGCGGAGATCGTCGCCCTCCTGCTTGACCACGGAGCCACGGTGGATGCCAAGGGAGGATTCGGAAAGACCCCGCTGCACCTAGCTGCATCCCATGATTTTTCCCTTGTACTTCTCCTCTTGAGACGTCGTGCAGATGCAACGGCAAAAGATGCCGACGGCAACACACCGGCTCACATTGCGGTGCAACATTCCAAGCCTGAGATGGGAGAGAGTAACACTCTTCACGCCCTCATCGACCACGAGCGTAGCACTCTGAACACCCCTAATCGATGGGGATTCACCCCTTTCCACTACATCTTGAAGCAACATAGACTTGCCCTCGATTTCTTTCTCTCCCGAGGTGCAAGTGCCACAATGCCGTTCCCGAATGGTCAAATGCCCCTTGAGATGCTTCTGAAGAATTTGGGGCCGCTCAAGGATTGGGTAGCTTGCCGCGGCTGGACAGAAATTGTCTGCCTCATGATCGAGCTAGGGGCTAATCCAGACACCTTGCTTCCCTCGGGAAAGTCGTTGACAGTGGAATATTTTGAGATACTGCCTAGCATGGGTCAAGAAGCCTGTTTTGACATTGCCTTAGGACAAACCCTATGCAATTTCGCCGACTTGATAGCCCCATCATCAAATGATGGACCAGAGGCCTCCCTCTTACATGTTTTATCAAAGAACTGTATCAAAGACACCGCACCCACACTCTCACTCTACAGTTTATTCCAAACTGTTCTGGACAGAGGAGGAGATCCAAACATGAAAGACGAGAAAGGAAGAACGCCATTGTTACTGTTGCTGTCATATGAACAGAACAACAAGGATGCAGTTCTTTCACACTTGGAACAACTAGTCTTATACGGGGCGAATCCTTGGATATCGGACAAAGACGGGAAGAATGCGATACTGGCAGCTGCAAAGTCTCCTGAGTACTCCGAAGCGTGTCTGAATTACCTGTTGAGGAATTCATTGGAGGCACAGAAGAGCATGCACCAGAGGCTTTATAGGCGGAGTGTCTTTCAACACTGCAGATTGCAGGAGTGGCTTTCAGCAGTGGATGCAGACGGGTGGTCTGAAGCCAAAAGGTGGCTTCATGACCTACGAGCTCCAGAAAACTTGAAAATGTGCGCATTCAAGATCATCGCAGAGTGGTATTTGGAGAACTCCAAAAGTTGGTTTGAAGACGCAATAGACAGGAAAGAGAGGCGGCGCCGATACAACGCCAGGATTATCCGGGACTGTCACCACCAGGACATCAGGCTTGGGCCCGAGTATTACGACAATCTTGTGAGACTCTGTCTTTGATCTGAGCTGTCGAGGCATTATTTAGTCATTTACGCTCTATTTCGCATATGCTTTCCTTGATGAAGATGTGTGGCGGTGGAAGCAAAACGTCTGCATTAGTAGCCACAGGTGAAATATTCCAATGCAAAGCGACAAGGACTAGCTTTCCTCATGGTCTTGCGTCTTGTCTAGCTCCTCTCTCAGCTTCGCCAGAAACGGCGCAGCATCCCACTCCGGATCCAACAAAATCTCAAATTCATCTTCAAGAAGCTCACCCGTATCCATGTTTGAAACGTCCAGATTCATCCAGTCACTCTTCCACTGCGCCCCAGTCTCCCTTCCCCACACAATACCGCGCTGGAGTGCGAGATCCATGAGATCCTCCGAATACCCGGGCATCGACATCCAACGTTTAGAAGTCATCTCTATCCCGTTGTCTCTCGCCTTCTTCGAGGTGCAGAGCGCGTACCAGGCTCGATCGACCAGTATGGTTCCCCCTTCATCGACGCTCTTGCGGTCGGCGAAGAAGCTGAAGAACTCCGACTCTGACCCTTCTTCCTCTTTGATCTTTTTGTAGTATTGGAGCAGATCTGTGTCGGTGGTGCCGTGAGTATCAGACGTCCATGGCACCAGCTTGGGGTGGACCCAGGACCCTTCGTCTTGGCCAACCGTTCCGTCGATAGACTTCAGGTACGTCTGTTCCTCTTCCTCGGTGAGCTTTGTCATCATGTAGATTTTGACATATTCGGGATCGATGTCATCGTCATTGGCGACATTGCTGAGCTGTGTATAATTCCCATCTGTCGACATGATGATGGTTGGGCAGGACTGTGGCTGGAAGAAAAGCGATGAGTTATTCGGGGAAATCGGTTTGAGTTGATTCTCTTGCGACGATAGCGAGATTATTGCAAAGAGACATGGGAATAAGTCGAGTACTCTCATATTGGCATATGTAGAGCCGGTCTAATTTATATACGACAAGTGGCGTGGTAAATGATGGTAAGCGGACCGCAGGTGCCGAAATGCGAGTTTTAATTTGCGATAAGAACAAACGGCGCTGACCACCCTTGGCAATCAGATACCTCATGCTACGGTCGAATCCATTGCTACAGGACTGCTGCCTGGCCAGCGACAGGCGAATCCTTCGTGGTGGAGATGCGGATCAACGGCAAAGCAGCGTGATTTAATAGGCAGGAGGTTCAAAAGATCTTTTTCAAAATACTAGCAAGCAGCCTTTGGGTATCTCATCATGTACATTATTCTTCATACCCCCAAAACGTCCCGCTGGTCTTAAAAGGGCATGGCCAGCGCAACACCAGCCAGCGCCGCGAACGTCCACACCGTAGCCAAGATCCCAACACCACCTCCGGCGGTGGTCATCCTCATGCCGCGAGCTGCACTAGCCCCCGTCCCCGAAGGAGCTGCAGTGCCGCTCCCACTGCCGCTGGCACCGCCAGTCTCTCCGGCCTCGCCCTTGTTCACCAAGGTGACGGCCGGCTTGTACGCGACAGGGTACATACTCTCGGTGATTGCGGAGGCTGTATACGTCTGTACGCGAGTACTGTACGTATAGGGCCCCGAGGCGGTGTACGACAGCACTCGACCCGTGATGACGGTGTTGTTGTACGTGATGGCGGCCGTGACCTCGGTGTAGACACCGTTTGGGATGTACCTCCCGCAGGCTATCCGTTCACCGTACACGGACTCCGGAACCTGCGAGAAGCAGCCGCCGTTGATGCCGACAGTGTATTTTCTATTCCGCTATTTCAATAATGTGGGATGAACTAAAGATCTGGGGAACTTACTCGGGACAACAGACAACAGCCGTCTCGTCCTCGTCAAGGACCTCCATCAACACGTTCAGCGGCGGGTTGTACCCAATCAGGCCGCCGTCGCGCAAACCGCTCGTCACAACCGGCGGCACGAAGATGCCGGACGACGTGACGTTGCCGTCGCTGCCCCTGTGGGCCGAGCCCGCGGTCGTGTATGAGTCTGGGCATTGGCTGGCGGGAGAGAAGTATGCGATTGTCGCGCGGTCGGTGTTAGCCTCGGTGCTGGCCGCGGAGTATGCGTCGTCGAGCTCGTTGCCGGAGGGGAAGCATTCGCCGAGCGCTGCCTGGTCACATTTTTGCTTGTAGAAAGCGGCGACACGGTCGGTTCCCCTTCCCCACGCGCCGCTGATTGCAAGATACAGGTCTGGTGATGCGGTCGCGCAGGCGGTCGGTGTTGTGAAAACTGTTGTCAGCGGGCCGACATTGGTGATGGCGTATTGGGAGGTTGCGGTTGCGGTGGGCATTTTGGCGGATTTGATGAGATTGGTTAGATGCTAGTGTACTTCGTCAGCACGACACGAGGGAATGTCTCTTTCAATATCGCAGAGAGACGGGGGGTCCTTTTAATAACGGCTGGCACTATCGTGAGAACCACGAGGGCGGTGCCACCCGCAAGGGGGAAGCAATTAAGCTTGCTTACCCCAGACCGCAGATCAACGACTCCAGATGCTTAGCGCCGAGTGACAGATACAAGTCGGGCGTAGAGACTCCCTGTCGCTTCGCGTCATACAATTCCTTTTTCGATTGACAGTCTGCCGCGATGGGAGTAGAGTCGTTTGGCAACCAAGGAACCATGGGGCTGGAACAGTCGGTGACCAGCGACAAAAGTCCCAATGGCAGGCGGTTGAAGGATTTCAACCCGCGGAAGCCTTTGCAGCAAGGTCGCTTGTGCTATGTGCTGATGCGGCGCAGTCGGGCGGGAATGACATCAGAGTATTGGGCGCTGGTCAAGAGTGGTCGAATTATCGTAACGCATGGCTCCGCCCGCTCTGCCCTACAGTCTTGGCAAAGAGCTGTTTGCTGGATTACTCCGCAGAAACGATGGGCGGCAATTGGTGTCTTTAGGCTGTGAGATGGCAATTCGGCCGATCTTCACTAGAAGGCAGACCGTGAGGCTTCACGAACTTCGCACTCCAGGCACCGACCGTAAAGAACCGTGTTCAAGATGTGCGGAAAAACATTCAGTTTGATTAAGAATTCATCCCAGTCTTCCACGGACTGTCTGAGATACGATCAACGCCAAGATAAGTCCCAAGCTGCCATGTCCTCATTAGCTTACATACCGCTCTTCTCATTCTTCCACCCACTGCTCTCCTTCAACCAAGTCTCAAAGCCCTGCAACCTAGGCTCCTCCTTTCTCAGCATCTGGATGTCCGCTCCATAGCCTTCCCTCTTAAAGAACTCAAACATCCTTCCCACGTCGTTAATCGCCCACATCATGCCCTGGCCGAAGAAGGCGTATGTCTGCGGCATCTCGCTGCCAACAACCCTCCTGAACACCTCCCGGGCCTTGGCGTAGGTAATGTCCTCGCCGGCAAGCGACAACGCCCGGCGGTCCCACTTCTCCGGCTCCGCGATCGCACGCGCGGCAAACAGGCCGATATCTCTCACAGAGACGAACTGCAGGGAGCGGTCGGCCGGGAGGGTGGACCACATTGACGCAAACACCTTGCCGAACATGCCCGGGTTGGTGTTATCCAGGAACGCCGTGGGGCGCAGGATGGTCCACCGCAGCCTGCGCCCGCTCTTCTCGAGCTCGTCGGCGCGGTCGCGCAGGTGCACCTCGATCTCGTGCTTCTGGTAGAAGTGCGGGACGTCGGTGGGGTTGGCCCAGGACTTGTCCTCGCCGCCGCGGTCGACGGAGGTGAGCACGATCTGCGTCGCGCCGGCGTCGATGGAAGCGTCGACCCAGGCCTTGCCGACGACGTGCTCATTGCCCGGGGTCGTGACGATAAAGGAGGTGTCGATGCGCGGGTGGGCGCGGAAGACGGGGATGGGCGACTTGAGGTCACCTTCGACGGGGACGAGGGAGATGCCCTTGGGTTTGGCGGTCTCGGAGAGGGATTTGAGCTTGGTTGAGGCGGGGTTTCGTGTGAGTGCGAGGAGTTCGAGGGAAGGGCTGGCGCGCGGGAGGTTGAGGAGGCCGTCGATTACGGCGGAGCCTTGTTTTCCGGTCGCGCCGAGGATGAGGATTTTCCTTGTGGCCATTGTGATCTTTTTGGAATGCTTTAGATGTAAGGTGATGTGAATGGTTCAGGTCTTACTGAGAAAAGAGATGCTATGAGGATTGAGAGGTCAAAAGAAGCTCAACAATTAGATGCTGGGAGCTTGAGCCTTGTTGTAGGGATGAGCTTCCCGGCTGCCGATGTTTGATGTTTTGATGGCGTCATGACCTTGCGGCCGCACGACCACTTCCCCAACCCATGTCCGAGAGTGCGTCTTGCAGATATGAGTTGGTCTCTTTCTCTCCAGGAACCGATCGTACTAAGCTATTGTATCGGCTTGGGAAATTGGTTTACCGTAGACATGTACCCTGTTCAAACCAGCTGTTGAGATGACTATGATTTGACGCCCCTGAGAGGATTCTTGGAAGAAACGTTGAGAATGTTTGTGATCGAGAAGTTCAGCAAAGCTCGCGGCCCCAAACTAGTCCGATCGCAAGGGTGAAACACTGCAAGGCGTCGGACGTCTTTGCCAGTACATATGCAACTCTGCTCAAGTTTTCCTGCTGCAAAGGTCTGGATATAGTGTCAATCCTGCTCCGTAGCTTGCTCTGGCAGGATCCGATTCCTGGGCCGGAGCGGAGCCCATTGCGGCGCCGCTCATACCGGCGAAATCTGTTCCGTACCGGAGCCGAGGCCTACGATACGGGGCGGGACAGGCTCAGCAGCTCCGCAAACCAATCAAAAGCATTTCAATGAGATGAGGATTCCTTTGAGCTGCTTGCTGGAAAGATCTTGGAACAAAACAATCCAGATGGGCGGAGCTGCCCGGCGAGAATGACCAATCCAGTTCCATAGGTGAACAATAGCGTAGCATTTTCCATGATTTGGTAGTTAGTCTCGGTCCCGTTCGTGGTCCTTGGCCGGTTGAATTGGATCCTTTCGCGACTTCGACATGAAGAAAAACACCGAAGAATCTGTAAGCCGCAGAACACTAAGCTGGTCTTCTCTATTGAAAAGCCGCTTAATCCGAACAGAACATCTCGGTGATCGAGCGATGCCACTCTTTCCAACAAATAACCACCCGCGCAGTTGCCGTATTCGCCAACAGCGTATTTGTAAACAACCCATCGCCATCCGAAGTCGCCCCGGCTCCGAAGCGTGACACCCAATGCCTCATCGGGACCGGGCCCGGAACTACCGGAGATCCCCAAAGTCCGGCGGCATTGAGAGAACGCGCTCGCGCCATTAGGAAAGGCGACTCAGGCGGCCGTCGTCGGAGCGCGAACTCTGCGCGCGGGAAAAAAGAACAAGTGTCTGGTTTAGCAGCTTCTCCTGCAAGACATGTTTCTGCTCTGTCAAAGATCGGACGCCTTCTGCAGATGACGTTGGCGGGGTGGTCGTTTAAAGAGAGCATGCAGCCCCCTCTGCCCATCCAGACGCCGTTATTGAGGTTGGGCAGACTTTCCGCAATTCAATTGGTGCTTGGCAGTTCAAGGCTGCAGAAGTAAAACGGCGCTCAGCTTACGTGAGAAAATACAACTTACACGGCACATACAATACCTGCAGGATGTTTGGCCGCGTCCTGCTTACCCTCGACGGCATCCTGCTGCTCTTCGGCGCGTACCTTGCCGATTGGAATGAGACGCACATCCACAACCCGCGATGGCCTCCGCACGCCAAGTAAGCCAGCCGTTGTCTCGCTTTTGCCCCCTCTGTAAGACCGCACAGCTACTAAATTGCCGTTTGATGACATATTCCACAACGCCCAGACGATGACGCTGTCCCTGATCCTCGGGATCGCCACGCTCTTCTTCACCTGGCGGCCCACCACGTCGCCCGAAATGGCCAAGGAGTCGTTCCGCATCGCGGGGTTCCTCGGGTCCATCTACTGGGTGGCCGGGTGGGCGTCGCTGTTGTATCCGGGGACGGACGGCCTCGATCCCGAGTTCGGCGGGCCCGGGTTCCCGCAGAAGTACCCCTTCACGACGGCTCTGGGGCTCGCCGTGTCCGGGATGTATCTGGAAGGGGCGCTCTAGGCCTTTCCCCCCTACCCGTCTCTTTGTTCTAAGTTCTAAAAATGGAACTACTGGTTGCAACCGCGAAAGAAACAACGCGATATGAAAGAGGGCTGCCAGCAGCGGAGAATTGAGGCAAAGATCCATGGTTTGTGGAGTTTGGCATGTTGCAGCGGGAATGGGAATCCCAAGGTCGGGGATCAGGGGGACGATGGGCGGGAGATTTTTTTAGGGTTTCTCCTTTAGATTGAGGGCGACGTGGACGGCAGGCTGAGCTTCTTGTTTTGTGGGAAGAGGCCCAGAAGTGTACATAGCTTCGAACAGCATGTTTATGTTTGTGGACGCATCACGGACTAAAACAAAACATTAAGCTGAGCCTCTTCATCTTGGACGCCCGCCGTGACAATGCAATGTCACGGAGATCAACTGAAGGGGGGAAACCCTCTTGGATCGGCGGAGACAGACTGACGACGACGCCGGAGGATTACACGACAACAGAAGCCACTAAATTGACGCCGGAAAGTGGGCGGACCACGGCAGCGGCGCATGACCGAGCGGGCGGCGTTCCTCAATGGCCACGACCCTTTTCCTCCGGACGGGGACGACCGATTGGGAAACAAAACCTCGGAGGGAGGCAAGGCGAGAGAAAGAGATAGAGAGAGAGAAAGCCAGCGGGAAGACGCAAGATTGGAAAGATGGACGGAAGGGTGAAGCTGACGTGGAAAAGGGCTGGTTCTTGAAGCAGCGCTCCAATCTGTCTCGCTCAACGTTTGTTTCAAAGAAGGATTGTTGTGGAACACGACCCGACATCCTGTTGCATCAGACGAGGAATTTTGCCTGGGTCGCTAAATGTCTTGGTGCTTCTGAGGTGCGTTAGCGAATTCGCATGTTTCCCGACTCCCCCGGTTTCTGTCTGAGTGAGTTTTCTGGTTGAGCGGGTGGGCGGCGGCGGACAATTTTTTTTCGTGCTTGGGTGAGAGTGAGAGAATGACGTGTGCTGAGACTCTTGGACGAGCAGGGGTCCAGGGGTTCGTGCTGAACACAACAACTGGTTGTTCTTGTTGCTGTCGGATGTGGAGGTCGAGGAGGAAGAGGCGTTTGGTTCTTTGGTTGCCCGGCTCGGGCTCGCCCCATGGCTTTAGCCCCGGCAAACGGCACAGGCACAGGGCGCGATGGCGCAACACTTGTTTGGTAGGGGGCAGCATGGCATGTACGGTGACGGTGAGCTGGGACTGGCCTTGGCTGGTATTCTTGGGTTGGGCTTGGGTTGGTATCTATACCGTTGCTGGGAGGGGGATTGTCAATTGATGGGAATGAGGACGGCACACGGCCTGTAAGGCGTCAAGCCATTTCGCGATCCAGCCGCACAGAAGGGCAGGCAGGCTGGCTTTTTGGGCAGTTGACTCTGGAGATGGTGGACGCAGGTCTCGGCGGCGGCTATCCGGTTAGCTCGGGATGAGACGGTTGGCCGCTGATATATTACTGCATACAAAACATTCCCAAGGAGCCAGCCAAGCTTGTCAAGACTCAAGAGGCAGCCCAAGACTGGTGCAGAGTAAGAGTAGCTGTGTTCTTTGGGGAAGCACACGAGCGCCACAGACCGAAGCTCAATTTTAAACTGCGAATTTGGGTTTGGCAAAGAACCCCGGAGGTGCATCGGCAATATCTCGCGCTGACATGCTCCTTTCTTTTCGTTGATACGGTCTTGACTCAACAGTGAAGGTAGGTACTCGCGTGACGTGTTACCGTACACCGAAGTGATGGGCAGTGGCAGTGAATTGGAGTCCCATCCATTTGGGCGGGAAATGGAGTCGCCGCCGCGCAGCGGACGTGGGGAACCTTCGGGATGTGGACCTTGGCAAGTCATGACCCCGTCGATGCGTATTTTGCAGCATGATGATGATGAGCCTCTGCCTCTCTCCTCTTGTCTTGTTGATGGTCGGTCTGCAGACTTGCTCCGGGAGGTTGCGCGTTGTCCAAACGGTAATAATAATACGTGCTCTTCATTCCCGGCAATCGGCAGCCGTCCAAGCCCGGAAGCAGACTAGACTCCAGCCACGCCGACTTCTTTAGAAGGGAAAAAAAAGGGTACGCGCTACTGTCCAAGACAAGCGCCTCTTCAGGGCCGGCGGAACGCCCAGGAAGTGGTAACACGGATACAACGGAATCGAAACACAGCACACGCACACGCACACACAAGAGTACATCCATCCATCCATCCATCCATACAGCAACCACAGCCTCTCTGACGGATGTACGTCGTGTTCCCGTCGTCTGCAAAACCCCCCTGATTCTCATTCTCCTCCTCATGTCCGCCGTTGCATACGGTTCTCCCGCCCGCCTGCCGCCCCCGTCGCAGGGCCCTGGGCACCTGGGAAAGCAAAGCCGCAGCCACACAGACGTTCACCCTCACCCCCCGTTCAGATGACGGTCCCCACTGAGCTTACGACGACTGCACATCAAAGCAAGGATGTTCAGCAACGTCCACACAACCGCAGCAACTGGAGCTCGCTCCCCGGTTCATCCCAGGTTTAGGGATTGTCGACGTTCGGAGGCACCAAAGCCATCCCATCAGACGCCTGGCCGAAAGCCTCTCCCGCCCTCTCTCCCTCCCCCCGTCCAATCACTGTCTGTATGCGGCCGGGATGACGGTGAATGTCTCCTTGCGGCTTCGCCTCCAAATAGCAATGAGCGCTAACTGGGCTAGTACTTGGTATTATCTTGCCCGTAGCCGTACCATAGTACCGTAGCCTGCCGACGCAGCGAGACGGGGTTGTACACACCAACGTACGTGTACCCGTAGCTAATACTGCGCCCAGGACAAAAACGCAGCTGGGCCACATCCCGCTTCGTAAGAGGGACGGGGAAGTAAGAGGAAGAAAAAGAATGGAGAAGGGAACCACACCATACCTATGCCATGCCACCCCTCCCCCTCCCCTGATCTGATGCGGCGCCGAGTGAGGGTCTGAGGGCCCTTTTTGAAGTCACCATCTTCCCCGTCTTCGTCGCTTCTCTCTGCTCTTGTTCCCGTTGCTGCCAATCCTTCTGAACAAAACCCTTATTCCTGCATACCCGCCCAACAAGTGACGATCACTTCTTTCTCGTTCCTGGCATCTCTCTTCTTTTTTTTTCTTTGTTTGTGTTTTCTTTTCATTCTAGAAAGTACCCCAGACCAAGAGATCATCTGGCCGCCAGCCCAAACATTCCCGCCTTTCCCGCCCGTCACGCTTTTCTTGGCAGCAATTGACTTTTTGTTGTCTCTCGTCTGCCGGCTTGGCACGGTACCACCATAAACGTTGTAACGTCAGCACACGACAGGCTTCCTATTCGGGCAGCTGAGGTGTTACCGCGCGGTATAGAGAGGGATACAGAAGAAACATCGACGACTCAGCGAAGGCATCAAAGCAGACTGATTTATTGGGAGAAAGAAAGAGAAGGAACAATTGAAGAAAGAACATCGCCAGACAACGCCTTCTTTGGACAGTCGATACTCATCACCACATCAAAACCCGACGAAAATCCCCATATTGAGGGCCTCATCACCAACACCAAACCGACATATCGACATCGCAAAAATCATGTCGAAAGAACTCCCCCGCCACGAGCGGCGGTCGTCCTCCCCGTCCGGTCTCGGCGGCGGAAGCCCGTTCGACTGTAACCTGAGCCTCAAGACGCTGCTTGGCTTCGTCTCAACACGGGTGCTGCGCGGCGGACCGCGCTTCGTCATCCAAGTCATCCTCGCCCTCTTCGCCCTCATCGTCTTGGGCAGATTCTTCACCTCATCATCATCAGACCTTATCAACGCACCAAAGTGGTCGTGGTCTCCTTTCGGCGGCAGTTCCGAGGATGCTAACCTGGCTGGCGGCGTGAGAGTCGTCGCCTTTGGATCTCCCGACATTGCGACGCCTGCCAACGGCAAGGGCAAGGGATGGACCGAGATGTTCTGCGAGGAGGTAAGCTATTTCGACGGTATTTGGAAAATGAATGTGTGGCTAACATGGCGCCAGCTCGCCTGCTCCGCTCACCACTCCTTCGTCCCCAAGATGAACCTCCCCGCCCAGGCTCTCACCGCACACGAGCACTACAACGAGACCCTCCAGAAGGTCCTCCGCGAGCTCGAGCAGGAGAAGGCCCCCGGCTACGACTACGACTTCATTCTCGAGCAGTTCCCCCTCGCCGGGGCCATCGCCGACCTCGCCGCCCAGGTTGACCAGTTCCTCGCCCAGCCCCAGGAGCGCTACCTCCCCAAGGAGACCATCTGGGTCTTCAGCTTCGGCACCTGGGACGTCTGGACGCTCGCCGCCCTGCCCCGCGACCTCGGCCAGGGCATCGTCGACCTCGCCGTGCGCGCCCTCTTCGCGCAGGTCGAGCGCGTCTACCAGGCCTCCCTCGACACCAACTCGGTCGCCTCCTCCGACTTCTGGGCCTACCAGGGCGCCGAGCTCATCGACAAGCTGAACGCGATGGACACGCAGGGCGGCGAGGTCGACGACCGTGAGGTGGAGAATTTCAGAGTCGTCATCCCCGAGATCTTTGACGTCTCTCTCACGCCCGGATGGCACGCGCAGCGCCAGAGCCCGCCGGGCCCGCACACCAAGGCCGAGCAGATGACCAACGCCGCGCACCTCACCTCGCGCTGGAACTCCGAGATCCGCGGCCGCCTCGGCGAGTGGATGCGCACCGCCGACCCGCAGCCCAAGGAGGGCGAGGAGCGCGGCCAGTTCGGGTACATCCCCGCGTCCCAGCGGCGCTCGCCCAAGCTCCGCCGCGGCGTGAAGGGCATGGAGCCCCCCGCCGAAGGTGACGCTCTGCGCGTGCCCTTCCCGCGCCGCGTGGGCGCGCAGGTCAACCACGCCGAGTTCGTCAGGGAGGCCATCGTCGAGCGGCAGATGAGGCAGCACGGGCTGACGGACTCCGTCGGCCGCGGGAACCGGACCGAGCAGGACAGGGGTGTGTACTTCGCCGAGACGTGGACGCCGTGCATCTGGGCCAAGACGAGCGAGACGCCCGAGGTCGACGGCGGGTTCTTTGCGTGCGACACGCCCGGGGAGTACCTCTTCCACTCGCCGTTTACGCTCAGCGAGCGCGCGATCCAGGAGGCTGCGAAGATTGCGGCTGCGGACGCGCGCGAGAAGCTTGCGTTTGTGGATGCTGTTGTGGAGAAGGAGAGGGAGCAGTTGCAGGGCGGTGGAGAGCAGACGGCGAAGGTGAAGAGGAGCGAGAAGAGGGGCGCGAGTACCTTCCAGCGCATGGTGAAGCCGAATCACGCGTTGAGGATCGTGGAGTCGGCGTGCCCTACGTTGGATGTCTGCTAAATGGGGGGAAACATGGGTTTCTGTTGGATGAATGATGGATTATTGGCATTTCACGGCATTGGCGTTGGGGATGGGGGTTGGCACTCGTCATGGCATGACGCCCTCAACGAAAGGGCTGGACGGAGTTCAGGGTTTTCTTTTTTTCTAAGACAGATACCGGGGATCAATATCCCGATGGTCATAGGCAATGACATTTCTTCATGTTCAATCATTGAAAAGATTCATCGCGATGATGTCCAGTGGTGTAGCGGGGGAGGGTGCTATGTCCCCGATGGTACTTATATCGGTCAACGGTGGCACACTGTTACTCCCCTTCCACAGATGTATAGGTAACTGGTCGTCTATGGTCTGGGGGGTTACTGAGGCTATGGGATTGACACTTCTGTGTGTGAGGCTAGGGCCATTGGTTCGAATCTCCATCTCGGATTCTCTTTATGCCACGTGGGTTGTTTTGTTTTTTGTTCTTCTATATAATTCACCTTTTTGTTCTCGTGATCGCAGCCGGCACCAACCGGCGGCTCGGATCCGAAAATGGGGCCCATAGCGCGCGGGCCGTGCGGGGGGTCTCCCTCCGATGTGTGACTGAGGTGTTGCGCGGAAATCTGGAAGGCTAAAACAATTCAAGGTCATCATCGTGTTAGGTGCAGAATTCTCTCCATAGAAGTGCAATGGTTTCCATCCGACTAGTCAAACTTTCGCTCATGCGGCATGTCGCCTGACTCGATCTCACAAGATCACAGGGAATTTCTCCAAAGCGGAAGCTCCGGAAGCTTCGAAAGAACTCTCATAGTCGGCAATTGATATTGACTTGATTAATTTTGTTGGAGACGATAAGAAGCTTCTTCGCTTACAGACTTCATGGGGTGAGATAGGACACTAGCAGCGTCACCAGCAATCCGGAACTAACATCCTGGCGAATTTAATGAGGTTGGCTCGCGATAATTCTGACATGTGCCTACATGAGGAACGGGCATCGATCATCTTTACTTAGTATGTCAATCTGAAAGGTCTCAGCGCCGCCTTCCCTGTCGGTAACAACTGAGTTTCCATTTTCCTATTTCTACCAATGATATTCTGTCCCGTGATTCACAATCTCTCAAGTGGTGGGTGCACCAGGCGTCATTAGTTTCCTGTCTCTGCAAGCTGGCAGGAGAGACAGGAAACTTTGTCGAAAAAGGAAAAGGTGGTTCGGAGAAACCTAGAGAGCGAAGACTAAAGTGACGCTATCATTTCATCACAACCAATACTCCTCTTATTGGACGACCCATGACCGCTGTAGTAGATGTCCATCTTCATGTGATAGCAACTTCCACAAGCGGCAAGAACCATGCCGGCCATTTTTTGCTTGGAAGCCCACCTTCAGTCCTACGCAGTTTAAAGCATGATTCCTAACTGTGTCTCATCTCAAAGCTTGTGGCCCTTTTCAAAGAGGACGTCTTGGGGGCTTTGAGTTCGCTCTTGCAGTGCAATTCCTCCGTCACAGGTTTGACGGAATTGTGGCTCGTATTCAACTGCATATTGCGTCCTGCCCGTCGCATGCCACTTTCTTGCCCTGCTTATCAGAATAATGTAAGGGGCATCATCTTCTCGATCTTATTCAATAGCCCCGTAACAAATTTTCTTTTTCGTGAAAAACATTGAAACAACGCGTCATGAAACCGAAAAGTTGTGGAAACTGCGGTCTGACTTGGCATCGGGCATCGGACATCGCCAGGGAATTCACGCATCTCAAGACAGGCACTGGATTTACCTGGTGCGCGTTCTGCCGGGATAAGGGCGCTACTAAACAGAAACACCAGGTAGAGCGTAAACGTACGAAAAGAAAGCGACAAAACTGCCCCGACGGAACACGAGAATGCGTGTACTGCGGCGAGATTCTAGACCTCATGTTCTTTCAAGGTCCAGGCAAGATTGGTAGCACCACTGACAGCTGCGAACGGTGCAGAGAGAAGAACAGAGAGGGTGCCAGGCGACGACTTGCAGAAAAGAAGGCCCGAAACATCGATACAGAAAATCGCGAATGTTCGAAATGCCATTCCTTCTTACCACTTGAGAAGTTTTTTGCACAAAGTGCACGAAGGCGTTTATCGAAAACAATGCCAGAGATGTCAGGTCATTAAAAATGATCGCAAGTCTGCGAGATTGAAAACCCAGAAAGTAATAGTAGAAGAGCGGAACAACGAAGCACGAAGACATAACGGCAAGCCCGATGAACCCACGCAAGAGATCTTGGGAGATCACGCAGACCACGGTTCAGGAGGTGGTGCAGTTTCGGATATCTCCACTCGGCGGTGGGAATGCTGCACATGGTGCCTTAGGATTTTCGACATTTCTTGGTTCATGTGGTCTGACACCGACCCGAAGGAAGTTATGAGAAGTTGTCGCCTTTGTAACGAGTCTGATGCCAGCATGGATCGGCGGAAGCGTGTCAGACGGCGGAAGTATGTCAAACGGCGGAAGTACACGTCTGCACCTTGTATGCGATGCGGTGCTCAATGCGTGTCACGGCGCGTGACAGCAGAAGTAGAGCAAGAACCACTACTGTTGTGTAGCCGTTGTTGCCGCATGTCGGGGATAATGTCTGCTGGGATGACGAGGCTGCAGGCACAACGAAAATTGCTATCTGCAAACAGGCGATTGCTTTATCAAATTACCTTGCTCAAAGGAACGAACGATGGAAGCGCTCGACAACCCCTGAAACAGTTGGTCTACTGGAATTTTCAGCCAAGTAAGTGGTGAAGATGATCGAGACTGAGAAGTGGATGTTATTAACTCATACTAGCCCTTCCCACCATTGACAGTTCGGGCAAAGGTGCATGCCGCAGGTGCAGAAAGATGGTCCCCAAGGAAATGTTCCTGGCACACTGTGATGGTAAAAGACAGATAGCGGGAACATGCCTAGAGTGTAGGAGATCGGAGGCAATGAGGCGTCGAATGTTGGATGCCAGGTTTCATTGCCCCCTTTTGAATTGCAGACAGGGTCCTAGGATGCACCTCTATATTTACGCGGCGTTGTTACTACACATGAGATCTCATGGGGAGAAGTCGTACAATGCGTGGAAGAGCAAAGGCGGTGTCAATGACCCCGACACACAAGCATTTTGGGAGGGACTCAAATATGATGCGATTCCGGATTTCAAGCCATTGCCCCGAAACGCGAAGAAAAAGAGAGACCCAAAAACTCGGTGCAAGGAGAAGGAATACCCAAAGTTCACGCCCAAAAGTTCACGTACACGCGGCCATACAACGGAGAGAAAGACAGGTCCGGTGATGACTTTGACCCCGAAGTTGAACACGAGGAAATCAGCCTTCACCCGAATCCACGCCAGCATAGAAAACCCACTTCAAAGCCGTTTTCGCCGGAGGAACCGCGCCAAATTTTTGAACCTTCGCCAATCTGAAAGGAGGAACGCAGGAATCGAGTTGGGTAGCAGAGTGGAGACCCAGACGCAATCAGTGGCTGATGCCTCGCAAGCTAGCGGTAACACCGAGGCTCCAATATGTGAGCCCGGAGCATTTGATGTCTTGGCCTGCGAAGAGCTGCCATATTCCAAGCACGACACTGTCGAATGGTTCGAGAACAAGTTGACGGAAGCCCGGGAATGCCACAACGGGCTTGATGTCATGATTCCTTTTTGCTAATAATCGCTTAGGCACCTACCGCTCCTTCGAACAACGAACTGGCAATGGCCTAAACCGTCTTCCTACTCCGTGTACTATACCATTCAAAAGATATCCATATTGCCAAGACGAAAGCCGCGACCGCGATCCTTTGCACAAGTAGTCAAAGTCGGGAAGGGTGGGGGCTACCTGATAACCGGTGAAGCAAAGTATGAGTTAAGTCGACGACAGCGTCAGCAAGAGCGTCGATTATGTTCCTGCCGATCTTCCCGCAGGAGCTGATACTGCAATAATCATGGAGCCCCATCTACAGTATCGAAAGCACAGTGTATCCCGGGCAAACAAACACTGTCCGCAAGTTTGCAGTCAATGTCCGCATGCACGCACAAGGGTCAGCGCCACCGCCTGCCTAGGCAGTAAGTACGACCAGTCAACTGCGCCCGACTAAATTTACATGACGTGTCTTCGTGCTGGGTGAGAAAGAATGCTACCCCACGCTGCAGCCCAGGGCCAAGTGATCCTGCCGATGAGGGCTTACGGCCATTTTCAATCAGTAGTCAACAGCGACCGGTGAAGAAGCGACCTCACGGCTTGATCTAGCCGAGCTGTGTCCCGCCATGACTTCCATCAGACGGAAGTCCTTCCCAGCAAACTCGACCTGACTGCAGCGGTTCGTCCCATTGGGGCAACTTCATGTCCATCTACTTCGGGTCGACCCGACATCTGCTCGGCCAACACAGCCGCCCCCGCGAGTCCATCTTCGCGATGTCGGCGAGCTTCTTCCGCGCCCGTCCCATTTTGCTACTATTGACGCAGAAGCGCGGCGTTCGACGGTCAGCTCCAAGCGACCGCATCCCTCCGTGCAACCTTGTCTTCCCGCGCACGCGATCCTTCCAAAGTACGGGGAATCAGGTGTGTAGAAAGGACGCCGCAGCGGCGGAGATGAATGAAGCTCCACTGCGAACCTCATTCATGCAGAAGAAGCCAAAGATGCAATGCAGCTGACCAGCCACGAACCCCCCGCTTTCCCACGCGTTTGAGATAACACGACTTGCTGTTCCCGTCTGTAGGGCTGATGCGGTGAGACTTGAAGGATGGCGTTGTGTGCTACCGTGGGCAGTGCCTGTTCGCCAGCACTGCCTTCATGTCAACCTGTGGCGGGAGTACAGACTCAAAGGTGAGGATTTGAGGCTATTATCGTGATTCTTGTCCCAGGTGGTTGTTGCGATGTATAAAAGAAGACGGATGCTCTTGCAAAAATGCACTTTCCCTTCTCACAGAACATCAAGCACTTCTCATCATCCCAGTTTACTTTGCCTATCTCATTTCCTATTTCTCCTTTGTCTCTTCTCGGGGTTCATTGCTTTCGCATTTTCTTCGATCTAATCACAAATCTTCAACAACCATTTCCATTCTGATTTCGAGTTGTGTCATTTCTCATTCTTCGACCCAACCATATTCATATCTTATTTCCCTTCACATATACACAACATGCCTTCTAGAACATCCATCCGAAGTCTGTCCAGCTCCTCTGGATCTTCCCTCTCTTTCCCCAGCCCCGACCTTTCCAAAAGAACATCCTTCCCGTTCCCCACCACAGACCTCGACAACATCCACTTCCCCCGCGCATGGGAGGCTGCATGGGAGGCCGCAGGCCAGTCAAGTTTCGAGCGAGCCCAGGCCTTCCTTTTCTTCTACCGCGGCGACGATGTCGCCATTAACACCGAGCTCAGATGCATTGCCTCTAACCCTAAGCACCGAGATGTCGCATCTCTGGCTGCTGCGGTGCAACAGCGCGTTTTCAGTAACCGCCATGCCAGCTTCAACACAAGCCCACTTCTACAATGGGTGCGCTTCATGCTCATCAAGAGCCAAGCGCTCATCTCATCCAAGACGAACCCTGTTCGCGACTTCTTTTTCGACCCTTCAGTCGCTCGCAACCTCCCTCAACTCCCCGAAGATTCTGTTGAGTACCCGTATCCAGCCGCCCCTCTCAAGGTCATGATCGTTGGCGGCGGTCCTACTGGTCTTGCATCGGCAATCGCACTGGCAGAGAAAGCCGGCACCAAGGTCGAAGTCCACGTCTACGAGGGTCGATGGGTCCAGCAGCCCGGCAGTTCATTTGTCAACTACCCACCAGGCGCTCGCCGCCGCGACCAAGTTGTCACCCTCCAGGACTCCGTCACCGACCTCATGAGCGAACAAACTAGGCTCGCCGTCTTTGGCGGCTGTCCCGAGAGAGTTTGGCCCGGGTCGAGCAACCTCCAAATCCGCAAGCTCGAAGACGGTCTTCTCCGTCGCGCCCAAGACAGCCAGTTCCGCGACCTCATCTTTCTGCACGCAAGCCAGGTCCGCAGAGAAACCCTCTCTCAGTATGGCGACTTCCACATCATGCTTGGTGCGGATGGCGCCGGATCCTGGCTTCGCGGTTCCTACTTCGAGGGACAAGAGTCGGTTGTTGGCAAGAGCTACGCCCTTGGTGTGGCCTTTGACAGACCCAGAGGTCTCCCTCGCTCCCAGCCTATCAACGTCTTCCTGACAATGGGCCAGACGCGTTATTTGCTTAATGCAAGCGACTTCGACGGCACAGGGTATCTCAACATGCAGCTTACTGAAGCTGAGTGGGACCAGATGGTCTCTGTTGACGGCCACCCATGCACCTTTGGTCAGCCCAGCTGCCTGGAGGTGGGCGGCCATCTGCCTGAGGGGTTCCAAGAGAACCAAGTCTTCGCCCCGTCCCGCGACCCGAACAGTCCCCTCTGGAAGGCCATCCTCGACGGCCTCGAGCTGTACGGCTTCAAGGAATGCGAAGTCACCAACATTGTCCGCATCCCGATCGTCGTCCGCAGGATCAACAAAGCCGTTGAGCAACTGCCTCAACGCGACTCTTCAGCCCTCCACCGTCCCCATGGGCTTGTTGCGCTAGCAGGTGACGCTGCCATGACAGTCCACTTCTGGCCCGGTCGCGGTGCCAACTCAGGCATGAAGGCCGGTATCGCATGGGCTGATGAGGTTGCCCAAGCTCTGAACCGGGGCCACCTCGTCGGCCTGCAAGTTGCATCTCTCGGGATGTACGACGACTTCCTCCAGAAGCTGCAGCAGCGCGAGCACGGCGGCCGCAGCTTGCCCATCGTTAAGCAGTCTGGTGACCCGAACATGATGGCCTGGCTAATGGAGAACGCTCGCCTCATCCCACAACACGTCGCCATGGAGTGGCTCGTCGGCACAATGCGCCGCGATGCCGTTCGCATCCAGCAGCGTCCCGACTGGGCTTTCGAGCAGGAGACGAACCTCGAGTACCAGCTCCGTGATATCCTGGAAAAGATGGATCCCATCAGTCTTCAGGAGATGGCCGCTACCTTCCCCTGGCCCACCAGGGAGATGGCCGGAGCAGAGGTCATGCCAATGCGGTCGGTCGTCGACGCCTGTCTCAGACAAGATGGCACCAAGCAGAAAGAGATTCTCAAATTGGAGAAGGAAGCCAAGGCGAAGAGGCAGGAGCGGAAGAAGAAGTCCAAGAGCGCGGAGATCACAATGTCGGGAGCTGACCTTTCTCCTGCCTTCTTGGCTACGATGGCGGGAGCCACGACGCCTGCGCCGCGGCAACGATCTTGGAGGCCGTTCAGCTTTAGCAGAACACCGCAGAGTGTCCAGGGATGATTTGACGGTTGCTATGAATAATGATACGAATGGGTCAAGGTTGCATTCAGCATTGGGTAGCGTTGTCTGGATTTTGGGAAGAGGCGTTTGGGGTTCTTGGATGGATGAATCGTCGCCGGAGGTTGCATCAAAACATATCTTTCAGTCGCTCGTTGGTAGCTTTCACAATTGAACAATCAATCGAAATCCATAAAGTATGTAAGTGACTAGAGTAGTGTTGGTAAATCTGTTTCTAGACAGCCTGGATACGAACTTCCGTTCCGAGTAAGTCCCTTTGTCCCTGTGACACTGTAGTACAAATGTCCAGTCCTAGCCGCTCGACGCCCGAGTGGGGTGGTCAACTGTTTGTTGTCTTTGCAGGCTGCGTAGTACGGGTCGTAACACGTTGTTGGTCGTGGGGGTTTTGCAACAGCGGCCCCTATTTCCCTCCGTAATACGGTTCCCTACAATAGGGAGACGCGGTCCATATTCTCCGCGCATAGATTCGATGCCTCATCAGGCCGCCTGTTTATAAATCGTTCCCTGTTGTTCCATGATCCTGTAGTGCTGATGTTCTCACCTAGCCGCCAAACACGCGACTAAATCAATGAGATTCTATCCTCGTACGCAGGCAGTAAGACCTAGGCTTTATAACAATAAACGCTTTTGGGTAGAAAGGCGGGGAAGTTGGTCTTGCATTCATCGCCATTGTTGATCCAAAACGCGTTGTTGCGGACGGGAGTATCGCTTCCTTGCATGGGGCCATTAAGTGTAATAATGAACCTAGAGCCGTAACCATCTGAGGAGACTCGCAATACTCCAGACGTGGAGCCGGCGGAGGGAGGAGCATAGTAGACGTTTACATGATCGCCACATATAGCCTCATATCTTGGGCCGACTTTGGTGGTGAAAAGAGCTGTGCCAGATGGTTCTCTGTTTGGTTCGGTAGCTTGAGCGCAAGTGGCCTGTGCCCAAGCATGTGCTACAAGAGATGAAAGGAGAATAATTTGCATCATTTTCGATGTTCAGCACGGTTCTGGTGGACTGAATGGTGAAGTACTGAAGCAACAATAAAAGTGAGGGTAGGCAGGTCCGCGGTGAGTCAAGTAGCTTTCGTGACACTTATAGTCCTCAACTGTCATAAGCGAGCACGAGCAAACATCTGGAGTCCAGTGATAACTATGAGCGCATCTTCGCGGTCTGTTGCATAGTATCTGCATAGATATGCTATCTGCTACCTCCACTAGGAAATAACAACCCGAAGTTCAAATGAGGAAAACAGAACAGGTTAGGCCATATGGATCTTCATACTTGCTCCAGAGCGCTAAGCAATCTCCAGTTAGAGCAGTCGCGAGTCAGCCCTCTGATCCCGTGAGATTCGGTTCGTCAGTTCAACAACAGTCTCAGAAAATGTTCCGCAGGGACTCGTGGTGAAGACTGAATCGCTGCCGCATTGTCGGGTTTTCGATACACCCGATAGGGAAAGAGGTTGCCGAATTCGCGCGCGAACCATCCATAATTCTGTAGCATATAAATTGGCCTCTTACAAAATCGAGAAATAATGATTTAAGGTTTCATTGCAACAAGTGGAATACCGGAGGCCCCTGGATATCAATACCGTTGTTCGTGCCTTGTGAACATAAGAAAGATAAAACTTCGGATGGGCCGAAGCCGACTGTGGCTGTAGATGAGTTTTCTAACAACATGACATTGATGAAGCTTTTCAGATTGAAGGCACTCTAATGTATCATAAGCACCTTTGCTTTGGGTCTTTGTGGAAGTTTAAACTTACGACCTGGCCCTGGCTGTAATCTACGTCTAATAAATAACGGATGTACGGAGTTGTGTCAAATGGTTAAAATCAATAGAGCTTTCGCAATGTGCGGCTTTTGCCTGTTTAGAAAGGCGGGCGTGTCAGCCTCTATCCAACTTAAGTATCCTGTCCCGCCACAGCTGTAGGTCTTGATTTCTTCGATCCCGCCGTTGTACGCCGCACACATTCTCTCTCTCTCCCTCTCTCTCTCTCTTTCTCCCACGCAGTTCGCAATATACCGTGTTACGCCGTAGCAAAATGCGTCAATGTACGATATCCGCTATTTTTGCCGCCATGATCTCGATGGTGGCTGCCGGTGATTTCCTGATCACCTGTGGCAACCTCGAATACCATTCCTCCACTGTGAAAGCCACCTGCGACGATCCCTATGGCAGCTTCGTCGATACGAGCATCAATCTAGCATCGTGTTTGGCTAATGTCAACGGAAAGCTTGAGGTCAGTACTGTCGCATTCGGCCTGTCTTAGCTAGCCTTCGCCGTCTCAGACGTGACTAACATGAGAATCTCCAGTGCCAACCAAAAAGGTTTGTGCGCCACTTTTACAAACTGTATTCCAGTCAGCTAAACAAATTTCATATAGCCCGTCCTTCAAAGGCTGCGACTGTGGTCTTGCCGGTAGTGACAAGAGCATATTGAACTGCCAGTGCTCTGACTTTAGGGGTTCGAAGCGGCCAACCACATACGATCTGAGTGAGTAGTGTTCCCGTCAATTGTCTTGTGCTTTCTAACTTCAAAAAGACCAGTGCTTGACAAACCATGGAGGCCATCTTCAATGCCCTTAGCTGAGTAGCCTTTGTTTACTTGGCTTCTACTCACCTGCGGTTGGTTGGTAGGCCCTGATGTGAACATGAATCAGTGTTTGGAAGCCCTCTTGGGCGTACGGTTTCCATTCATGTTTCAAACAGTATTGATGTGCCATAACTACATAGACACTTCTTCGCAATGGATGGTGTGTAGGGTACATATAGAATGAATAAAAGTAGATCCATGGATAGTCACACATTGACCTTGAATTTCAATCCTGTCTTCAAAAGTCTTGAGACAACTAGGATAAGGCCACCCAATATCAACAAAGACCCGCCCCATAACTGAGCGCCCAGGAACTCGCCATCAAGGGCCCGAATAAGGGCGCCCGCAATGGGAGGTCCCATCAGACAGGCAAAAGATACAATCGTGAAAGCCATTCCCATTCTAGTTCCGGCTTTCCGTGGGTCGGGGGAGAGACTCGAAATCATGGCAGGAAACATGCTTTGTAAGGAGGCAGATGAGATACCGTATAGAACGGCGAAAACGATGAGACTTTTGTGGGTGGTCACACCTGTCCACGCGAACATCATGATACCGGTTGTAAAAGTGACAGGTATGATGGTATTGAGCGCCCCGAATCTCTTGTCGGCCAGGTAATTGGGAAGCATGCGACCGATAACACTAGAGAGTCGGATCTTCAGCACTTTCTCCACAAAGGTATTAGAGCATAATTACTCACCCCACACCATTCATTATGAGTAGAATTGTGATGGAATCTCGGTATTCTAATCCAATGACAGAGCGAGAAAAGATTCCAATCTGTTCCCACGAACTATCAGTAACGCAGAGGAAAGCAGAGAAGCTTATTAGTAACAAAAAAAAAACAAAAAAATCTCTTTCTAGAACACTAAAAAATTGGGTAACAAAACCAAAGCAGAGGAAAGCAGAGATAACGCAGAGCGAGACTTACATAGTAAAAGGTAAAGTACACAGCCAGAAAGTTGAGAACCATTGCAGCGCAGCACAACAGGTAGGTAGGATCCTTGAGCGCGTCAAGGTCAAGGAGGGATCCCGACTTCCTCGGCAGCAGTCGAGACTCCATGAACGCGACGACCAGAGCGGATAAACCCAGATTCAAGAATCCCAGGGTTCGAACTGCCCATCCAAACCCAACTCTCGGAAGCAGCTGCTGGAATATCACCAGATATACCATACCGCCGGTCGCTGAACCGGTCGCCACAACCCCAATTGCCAAGTTACGATTCGTGGAGAAATACGTCGAGACCAGAGACATAGCGGGAGCGAACTGAAGCCCGCTGCCTATTCCCGTGCAAACCCCCTGTGCTAGCAGCACCTGCCAGTAATGCTGGCAGATAGATGTCATGAAGATCCCGAGTAGGTTGAGGGCGGCGCCAGCTGCCACGGTATGTCGGAAGAAGCCAGCATCCAGGGCCCGACCAGAAAAGGTGCCGACGAAGAAGAGCAGAAACATTTGCAAAGATCCTATCCAGGCGATGTCGGAGAGGCTTCGGGAAAGTGAGGAGACGTAGTATGTCTGAAATACTCCGTAGCAGAGGAAGTAACCCCAAGTGTTGAAGGTGACGAGGTGGCCGAGGAGTGCCATTGTCCAAGCCTTGAAGCCGCCATCAGGGGCTGGTTTATCGACTTCCGTGTCTTCAGCAGTCATAGTTTTGTGGCCCGGTCGTTAGATGTCGTGTAGGAGAAGCTCATGGTGTGATAGTTGTCAACGACATTGAGCAACCCTTATAATACCGCACAACGAACGGTTGGACCGGCTGTAGAACGGATGGTTTAGAGATTGTCGGGCTTTGCACTCTTTCGAATACTGTAGTGATTTTCCTGGGGCCTGTTACGTACTGAAAAGGCTGCAGCGAATGGGAGAATTCGGCGACATTGTCCCTGTTAACTCTCCGGTCGAAGATAGGGTACATTTGCCGACGCACTGATAATGGTTCTCCTGTACAAATCGCACGGTACCACGGAAGAAAATTCCGCTTTTATATCAGCATAACAGTTGACGTGATATGATCCGCGGGCTGCGGGTGCTTTTGTCTCTTGGACCAACCATGCGACTTTTGAGAGGAACCCCATCATGCCGGCATGTGCATCTTCAGTGAGCTCCGATTAACGGAAGCAAGTGCGAGATTACATAGAAAGATCATAGAATGCCAAAATACGATGGCGTGGCCTTTTTCAGCTTGATGATCCCGTCCAATTTCTGCATGAGACTACATCTATCTGTGAAGCTTTCCTTCACACTTCCTAGCCTTAGGCCTGAAAGTCATGATCATCCACCGGAGACACCCAACGTAAAGTAGCAACCGAAGCAGCCATCCAATTGATACGTATCTGTCAAAATTCATTTTCTCTCGTATATTGCTCGGGGTCTTTAGTAAAGTTACCATGCATCGGCAGAGAAACATTGTGATACAAATATGAACACCTAATGGACGAAATCCCCCATGACCTCTCCAGGCTCTCACGTCCCGATTTCCTGACGCTTTGCATAAGGGAAACAATATAACATATTTGCTCTTCACATCTTGGCATAACGACAAACACTACGCAATCCACAGCAGAGCGCGGAACAAAATTGGGAGAGTCCTATTTGGCTCAGTGAATCATGCCAAGCTCCTCGTTTTTAGAAACCAGAGCCCAGTATCTATCCTGCGACATGCTTCGAAGTGGCTTTCCCCATTTGATCATGACAATAAAAACGGATGTAGTCAACAGACCAATTGCGGCAGCAGACACGAAGCAATTTTGGTAACCCAGGGTTTCAATCCAGGGAGTTATACTGGAAAAGAGAATGTTAGCTTGCGTCCCGTCAGTTGGCAGGTATCAAGTAACCAACCCGTATCCCATGGCAAATGACATGGTATTCCGTATGATGATGACTGTCGTAATTGCATCGCCACTCAGCGCCTGGTAACTATCAGTCAGATAGTTAACGCTGAGAGTAACACCACAAGTCACGGAAAATCCCAGCATTCCCATGGCAAACATGAGGCCAATCCAGTGGATTCCAGAAGCCGCGCCCACTCCCCACAGGATCAGGCCCGCAGGGACGGTAAGCAGACAGGCAGAAAAAAGCCATAGACGGTGCTCCGCCTCGAGAACCCCATTATTTCGTCTGGCAATGTAGAGGATCAACTTGTCGCTCAGCTGGCCGGAATACAGCGATCTGTGGCAAGACATCAGCGTTTCCGTGCTCTTTGGCGGGATCGATGATTCACCAACCCAATGACGACCCCGATACAGCAAGAAACACGGCGATGAATCCACAAATGATGGGGGCGAAAAAGTTGCTGCCAGTAAGAAAGAGCGAGTAGATCCCCATGTATGTCCCGCGCTCATGCGTAAAATACTACATCATTTAGCTCGACTGACTGATGGAGGGGTTTGGGTAATAGCTCACAACATCGGTTACGCTTATTTCTGGCAAAGCCTCGATTGGTGCCACGAAGAATCCGGCAAGGATGCATCTCCCAAGCCACTGCGCCTCTGTGCGAACGAAAGGTCTACAAAAGCATCCCATCAGTTTCATGAATCCGTACACTGGACACCATAAACTCACCCTACTATCGTGCATGCCTAACATCACAATGCTTGAGTAAAAGACAGGAAAACAGGGAAGATTCAACCACTTACCATAGTGCCTAGAATGGAAAGTAGATAGGTGGCACGCTTGCCATACTGCATTGCAAACGGCTGCCAGAACAGCAAACCCCATCCGGCGAGGAGAAACATGTAGCCTGTACCCTCATTGAGAGTACTGACTGAGATATTGGTGCTGCGTGACAAGGGCACCAACGCGGCGTAGAGATTTGATGAGGCAATGCCAATGAAGAGCGTATACCTTCCTGAGGGTAAGTATCACAGGTGGTATCGGGCCTTCTTCGCTTTCGGCACTCACAAACTAGTGCAGATTGTGGAACAAATCTTGCGACGTTTACTCCAGTTGAGCGGATCTTCAGGGTCAGAAGATGGGACTGGAAAAAGAATCACGTCTACGCTTCTCTGCTCATGATTCCCCATGCTGTCGGACTGCTGTATGTCTACCAGCCATATTGTCCCGGGTGTTTCGTGGACGCGAGACATTTTGTCAGAAATTGGGGAAGTCGAAACCTGGATTCTGCTGGAAAGTGCGAGAGGTTGGGATGGACATTGAGAAAGTACGGCCACTAAGCTACAGCCTGCAGCTAACTTAACCGGGGATGAGTTTCCTAGTTCCAGCCGCAGGGCCGCTTGCGAACGATGTGAAAAGCTTGGAAATTTTCGTCAGAGCTGTTCTTCAAGCCAACCCTGTCGCGCACGATGCAACGGCCTTGGACATTCCTTAGCGTGACATGCCTGATCGCGGCGGACAAAAGCTTAGGATCGGGTTGGTTCCTGAAGATGCTAGTTTCCCGCTGCATCATCCTGTGAAGAGATCCTTGGCTGAGGCCGTGAAGAGGTTGCAGGCGTGTGGACACGAGGTCATCCCTCTTACCCCTGATCAATGCCATGTTGCTGATGCAACTGAGGTGGCTTGGCAGATTTTCGGCATTGACGACGCTGCTTACCAACATGTCGAAGCCAGTCAGGAGGGCTTAGTAGAGTCAGTGAAATACACTCACGGACTAGCAGCCAGGCTTAGGCCGAACTTCGTCCCCGATACAACCGGTCTTGACCGCCTCGATCGTCTGACAGTCCTCAATACCAAAAGAGCGGAAATATGCGAGGCTTGGAGGAGTGCATGGTCAATGATTGACATCGTCATGTCTCCTTCCGCTCAAAGCACCGCCGTTGAGCATGACAAGTTCGGGCTTCCTCCTTACACTACATTGACCAATGTTTTGGATGTAAGTGGACTTCGGTAATGCATTCTTGGAGAACTGAAACTGATAAGAACAAGTACCCATCGTGTATCATCCCCTTTGGTCGCGTGCTAGAAGATGACATCAAGCAAACGTTCACGACTTTGGCAGACCAAATTGCCCCTCCATGTGTGTATTTAGGGACCTTCTATGGTAGACTTTGACTAACAAAGTGCGTCATAGACAACCCTCGCCTCACCCAAGGAGCTCCTTGCTCAATCCAGATATTTACTAGGTCCTTTCGCGATGAGGAATGCCTAGCATTTGCGGAGATCATCGATGGCTGTTTGAATGGGAATGAGTATCACTCAGCCTAGAGACACCTGCTGATTAAAATTTTGTATTGTAAAGGATTCTATGAATCACCTGCCTCCCTGAGTTGCATAGTGTCAAATTGCTCGCCTGGATCTCGATGCGAAACACGACTGGCACCTAAAACAGAATATTTTGTGCTTCAAATTACCACCTTAATTCTTGTATCCCCGCACATTATGTTTGTGACTAGACTATGACTTCCTCGCCAAACTGTATTCAATCTATATGCTAGTTGAGAGAGCCAAGCACCACTCCTTGCGTCATCCGCATGGCCACTTGTTATCTATCCGCAGATGGGCTTGGTAATCAGTCATAGGTATGTAGCCTAGGCACCAGATAAGGATAACTCCTGGAACCCATGCGCATAAAAAGGCACCGAGAAGTGTCCGAAGGATCTCCCCTTAGATAAATAACGGCTGCTGCTTGTAGGATCCCCATGGCGTTTCCTATTTAGAGGTTCATACCTGTATCATTACCTTCAGCGCATGTGGCAGCCTCACCACTCGATCCCGAATTAGCTGCGGCCTTCGGTACTGTGTCCCTGTCTCTTTCCACTCGCGAGGAGCTCCCGGAGTCTCGAAGATTGTTTTCACTTGATTGGAACCCAGAAAACCTCCTTGCCACGTTTCCGGCCCTGTCCCATCGGGAAGCAACTAACCAAGGCCCTTACGGGCCTATAACCTTGTCAATCTTTGAGAAACGCTCCGACGACAGCGTATTACGCCAGAAACCATGCTTCTATCATATACACAATGGCGGCATGATCATGGGGAATCGGTTTGTGGGAGCAGCTCTTGTACTAGAATGGGCGGTCCGCTTCGATGCTGTCTGCGTCCTGGTGGAGTATCGGCTTGCTCCTGAAAACCCCGCTCCCGCTGCTGTCCAGGACTGTTACGCAGGTCTGAAATGGGTTGCCGAGAACTCCTTGAAGCTTGGTATTGACCCGAAATGCATCATTGTCGTTGGGCAATCAGGCGGAGGTGGGCTTGCGGCTGGCACGGCTTTGTTGGCTCGAGATCAGTCCGGGCCAGCAGTGAAAGGTCAATTGCTGATCTGCCCAATGCTCGACAACGAGAATAACCTTGTTTCCTCTGTTCAATGAGATCGGCAGCCTTGGACGCGGGCGTACAACGAGATCGCATGGAAGTACGTTTTCGATGGACAGGAAAAAGAAGACCGAGACCCCTATAGTGCGCCAGCACACACCGACGATCTGGGAAATTTGCCGCCAACATATATCGATGTAGGCTCAGCAGAGATATTCAGACGCGAATGTGTAGCGTTTGCTTCCCGCCTTCTACAGTCTGGGAACATGACTGAGCTTCATGTTTGGCCTGGAGCATTCCACTGTTTCGACGCGTACGTTCCTGCAGCCTTGGTCTCACAGTCAGCCAGGAGGTCTCAGGTGGAATGGATTACACGGGTACTTATTTGTATTAAACTAGCATGGTGGCCTGAAACTTCACGGTCGCAAGCCTTTCTTAGTACGGACAATTTAGAGACTGTGTAGGATCAATTCATGGAAATGCTGGATGTCAACGTCAATCTTTCTATCCAAACAATCGCAGAGAATACGTGCAAGTTGTCTACGTCTCTTTGATCTTTCCTCGAGTTCCCCCTGGAACATTTGTTCTGCTTTTCTCAAATGCTTCTCTGCCAAAGTTCTCATCATGGCCCTTGTCAACACCCCAGCGCATGGCCCCTTCAAAGAACTGACGGAACCCTCAATTGTGCTCAGAGCTTCATCCCAGGTCTCTGCTAACGCAGCTCGATTCCATATCGGCCAACGTCCACGCCACTGAGAATCAGCTTCATCTTCACGTAATTCGCCACGTGCTTCCAAGAATTTCAGATCCGATTCTAGTAAAAGCGGAAGAAGCTTGCTGGTCCTTTTGGAGGTCGCAGCTACGGAGACTGCACTTTTACCCGATGAGTCTTGCAACCAGGGGTTTGCTTGATGTTGCAACATGCACGCAACAGTCCCCAAAATTGCAGAAGGATGGCTTTCAGTGTTGGAAACCAGTAGCAGCAAGGGAGTTGCGCTCTTAGAGTTCAGCTTATTCGGATCAGCTCCTCGTTCCAGCAAAATGTTGACGCAGTTTTGAACCGGAGAACGCTTCGACAGTATTGGGTACTCCAACAGGTCATGTAACACAGAGTTTCCGGCTGTGGTGAGGTATCCTGGTGTTGGGGAAAGCTTCGTAACCCTACAAAGGGCTTCTGACAGGTCGGAGTCCGCATTGGAGTGCCAGCCTGGCGAACGTTGAAAACATCCTGTAACAAGAGGCGTACCACAGGGAAGAAGTGTTTCCGGATTTGCTCCTTTTTCTATGAACAATTGTATCCCGTTGGCATGTCGTTCCTCATGCAAGAACGATGATGTTCCTTGGAATTTGGCGATGTTCCTCAGGTAAGCCTGCAACGGTGTTGTTCCATTGGGCAGTTCTCGTGCGATGTCGGCCCCGTGGGAAAGGAAGTGTTTCAAACACGATGAAAATTGGGAAGTGTGTGCGTGTTGATGGCTAACGAGTAAGTGGAAAGGCGTTGCCCCGCTGTGATTTGGCATATTGAAATCGCAGCCTGAGCGCATCAGTACTCCAATAGAAGAAGCAATCGAATCCGGTTCTGAGTTCGTGCTGACCGGGAGTAGTGCTGTATGAAGAGGCGTGTTTCCGTGGTGATCTTGTAATAGGGGCTTTGCTCCAGCCTTTAACAGAATCGCTAGATTGGCACTGTTTGGCACGGCTGCATGCAGAGCACACTGTCCAAGGTGTCCCCTAGCATTCACATCGGCACCAAATTTGACCAAATGATTGACGATGATTTCAGACTCTTTACTGCTGGCATTGTGAAGAGGCTCATTCTCTGCAGTGTCTTTGGTGTCCACGGGAGTGCCGCAGTCGAGAAGATTATGCACTCTCTGGTCGTCTTGACTAATGATAGCATTGTGCAGCTCCATTTTGTCATCTTCTGGAGTATAGATGTCGGTTGACGGATCAGGTAAGGTAAAAAGGTAGTCCGACTGGGCATTGATTGCTGATGGTGCCGGGCTTGGACTCTCATAGCTGACACTACTGCTTGTGTTCGACATAGATGATACTCTTCGGGAAAGACTTTTGAATAATGAGCTATACGAAGTCATCGAAGAGAGTCAAGAGGAGGCAATCATTACCTCGGAGCCGCTGATGTAGCCGTACTGCGACGCCGTCCACCAGGCCTCGTTCCCAAGGGCGCGGCTGGGCTGGATTGGACACGGTACCTCATAAGCCCCCACTCTCGCAGCTTGCTGCGGTAGGACCGTTCTCTGTGAGTTTCATGGTAAGTAGATTGTTAAGGGCTAGCTTGTAGTTGCTAAGAACCCGACTCACGAAGCCTTGAATCCATGCCGCCCATGTATGATTCTCATGACCTCTTTGAGTGCCTTGTTCTTGACATGGTAGAGATCATGGATATCCTCCTTGACTGAGTCCCAATCGAATGTCATGTCGAACAGTTGAATAATCCATCCATGCCACGAATTCTGTCATCGAACCAGATTTCCACACGGAGGGCGCCAGTGAGTGACTCCAGTCAAGGCTTGCGCGCTGTCGAATTCTCTTCCCGAAGGCGCCCTGGAGATGTCTGAGATGATTGCAGGCTTCAGTCGAATGGAACTCGAAGTGCACGGGGGACGGGACGGCAGGGCGCTTTTCGATCGAGGGTGCTTAAGAAGGTACGCGAACTGCGTGAGGCTCCGAGAGGTTCTTATGAAAGGTTAGAATCGAGATGTGATAATCCGGCAGCGCGGCCAGAAGGGGCTGCGCATTCAACACCATAGCCCCTCCTTGGTGGCGATGTCTGTGGCGTGGCTGTCTAGCTGTAATTTCCCGAAACTGCAGAAATACCTCGCAGCCGGCTTGTGGGAGCTTATGTACAATCTTACTGGCACTTCAACCGCGGGGTGCAGTAGTCGCATTTTGCAGTTTGATTCGTTGCCACTCGCCCCGACCCGCTACCTGCTGACCGACTTTGACTGGCATCTAGTCGTCCCCAGCCCGGGGGCGAAGATGTGGCGAAATATCGAAGCATTGGAGTCCGCCTGCTATCGTATGATGTCGTCATTTTATGGCGTTGAAAGTGCAAAAAGAGAACCCGACGACTGTTTTGAGGTTTTGGGAGGCGGTCTCTAAAATCCTCGCATCGTCGCCGAATGTATGGACATGCGGCAAAATTGCAAATTCAGATTAGATGTGTGCCGATGACTCTAAAAATCAGTGTTGGTAATTTGGTCTCCGTTTTCGCCCATTGCCACGATATGGGTCTTGAGGTTTGCGCAAAGCATTTGTCCATGGCGAGAACATACAAATAGGGCCATGGGCCTATGGGTTAAAATTTCGCAAGTCCAGACAAGTGCGTTATTCTCCGTATTTGCTGTTATCGACTTGAAGTTCTAAGAACAGCGAGGCCATCATTGTGAAGTCTTTCGAGCTAAGCAAAGTATCCCGCGAATATGAGGTACGTGTTTCGAAAGCCCGTCCCTTCACATAGGCTGTTCCCCACATCATGTGAAGGAGAGAGCGTTGGTGAACATTCATATCCTACTGGACACTTGCAAGTTTACAGTCATCTTGCTTATTGGCCTTGGACATTGTGATTGACATAGCCCTCTGCAGTACCCATCAAAACTGCAACGCGAAAGCAAAGCTTCTTTCCGTCGAGAATCTTTCGACACATTTGGCTACACAACGAGACGGCCCAGACTACCTCAAACGCATCCAAGAACAAGATCGACAAGCCGTACTGCGGGGCTTGCGGGCGTTAGGAGGGAAGCGCAGCGTTGGGATCGAAAAGAAGGTTGCAGTCTCCCAAAAGGCCATGACCCCAATGGAAAGATTTCTGGAGCAATCTCAGATCGCGTGGGACAAGCAACGTGGCACAAGCAGCCACCATGCAACGAAGCCAGACTCTGATTGACTACACGGGTGCAACCAGTCGACTCTAGTTCTGCATGCAGGAACCACAGAAAGTCCATACGCCATCAAAACACTCAAAATATTGCCATTCAAGCGTCTTAGATCAATAGCTTATGTGAAATGCAAAATGCTGCCCACCGCTGTTTCCCTCATTTTATCGCTGATAATTGGGCACATTCCGCTTGGTCATCATTTGGTGCCTTCAAAGCCTGGTGGCCTGGTAAGAATGTAGGCAACCAAGTAGGCAACGCACGCAGGAGTCGTGGGTGGCAAATTATAAGTTCTGACCAACCACGAGCCAGGCCGGGTTTACGTGCTGTTCTTCAAGAGCACCAAATGCTTTCTTTTTCCATTTCCTCCACCGTTCTAAATTTGGCCACCAATTGTGTGTTTCAGCACGAGGCCGCTACCGAACAACAGCATATTACCAGCCACTGGCCCCATCATACTAAGAATACTGAACGGTACCAGCCATTTGACATCCACAGGCTGCCGGACAGCATGATACAGATACCATGGCGAAGTGACGGTAAGCCACGTTGAAACCCAAATGTAGCCTACGATCTTGTGCCACAGTGGGACGTTCTTAGTATCCTCTACACCCGCAATGCGACGCCACACTTCCTGGACCCCGTCCTCAATCATGATAGCCACAGCAAAGGAGCCGAAAAAGGCCAATGTTGGTGCCTTGAGGGACGGGTGCCAGCAGAACATGTCGAGCATGACATGGACAAGACCCGAACCCATGAAGACTAAAGCGATGTTGAAATAACGCTCTAGACGAGAGGGCCGAGGAAGGCGCAAGAGGTCTCGACAAATGTAGTTGCTGACTGACGTGAGAAACCAACGGCAGTGTTGATGCCAAAAGACGCTACACATATTCTTAGTCACAAGATTTCTACGCAAAGACCGTGTGGGATCTACTCACCTCCAAAACGCTCGCATAGTGTATGCATCCCAGATGCTTCCAAAGAGAGGCGGCCAGTCCTCCGGAGAGGCCATACCGCCCAGGACAGAAACTACTGATAGAACTCGATAGACGATGTCCATTGTCACTCGAGCCGGGGCTAGCCAGGAGATAAACCCAACAGCCACGCGGGCTCCCCACTGCTCCGCGTTGGCGTTGATATACAGGAACTCTTTCCCGGGACCAAAGAGCTTCTCCGCGTCTTCCGGTGACGTATCCAAGGAAGAAAGGTACGTGAAGTCGAGAAAGAGGTACTGCCAGCAGATGATCTGCAGCTGTCGCGCCACCCATGGCCCTTTGCGCAATTTCCCGTTCTCGATGTGCTTGTCGAGGCTCTGTGGAGCCGCGTTAATACGTGAGATCTGCCATGGCGTGCCGATGCCTCGCAAGTTAAACATCAACCCAATGACGCTCTGGAGTTTGCGAACAAGCCCATCCGACGGCTGGTAAACATTTCCCTTTACGAAATCGGCGGTGTCGAGTCGCGTGAGGACCAGGAAATTGCAGCTTTGCAGAAGGACGAGACAGAGCTGTCCCATGGCAACGGTGTTGAGGACGAAACTTGTTGTTATACCAGACAACTGCACGAGTAGATGCCTAGCGAGGAAGGGGACGACGGCGATCCAAGCGTATCTTATCACGGAGCTGGGGCCAGATTTAGGCGTTGAGATGAGGATTACCGCCGAAGGGACGCAAACGCCGAGAAGGAGGAGTGCCGCCTTCGCGCAGCTGACGGCGGGGGGTTCTCGGTCGAGAGGCGCCATCATCGTTTCCGACATGGCATTTCGAGTCGATTTCGTATCGTGAGCGGTGAGATGCGCACGAGCAAAGTTTGAAAACTCCTGGAGAGCGCGTGTCGTCTTTTTATGATGAGGACCCTGTTCCCCTGACTAGGTAGTGTGGGTACGGGGACAGGGAACATTGCAAACGGCGGTTCCACGTTGGCTGTCACTGTTCCTTCTGAACCCTTTCAATGTTCGAAGGAAGACGCGCTATGGGACTTTTGGTCCATGGGATCCTCCCGCGCTTTCCCGGAACGGCCCTAGTTCGAGTTTGCAAGTGCTTACTGCGTAATTATCCCAGCGGCTTTCTAGAGTTGTGTTTGCTGGGTTTTTGGTAAACGCCAAGGCCCACATCAGTAAACTGCCATTGTCCCATCCAAGCCAAGGCCATTGTCGTCTTCCCAGAGAAGACTCAAGATCAGGTCTTCCCCGCCAAAGTCCAGTGTGCCTAGATCGAGTTGAGAAGTGAGTAAGTTCTCGGTTACAGCTGCAGCTCCTGCATTCATGTTGTAGTTGTTTTCTCTGGCTGGCATCCGCGTTCCGCCGTCTTGCCGGCTGCTTTCTGGGCTGCTGGACGTGTTGATCGAGAGCAGGCGTTCGACGTACGGAGCGGCGGATTTGTCGCGCCCATGTGCAGAATGGTTCCGATAAGTCTCCAAAGCATGGGAGAAGCTCGTTAGGACGCGGTGATACTGTCCGGCCTGCGGACTCAGACGTCCAAGAAATTCCAGTACGCGCAGTGTGTTGCGGAATGCGGCTCGGTTGTTTGGTCCTGTGTCTTGGTCAAGAAGTGAGAATCCAAGAATGAGACCTGCGGCAAATAGCCACGCTCTGGTGATTTATGGTGATTAGCATGATGCGAGTTCGAGATATGAATGGTAGGGCCTACTTGAGAATGCACATGTTTCCCATGATCACGCCGGTGTCCAATGCATCGGAACACATCTTAGCCATGTATGCGGCGGCATCAACGCAGACTTTGGCCAGCTCCGCCATTTTTTCGTTGTCTTCGCCCACAAGACAACTGTCGACCATCATCCCCGCCTCGGCTCGACCAGCAAGCTGAGGCATAATATACTGGATAAGAAACTCTCGCGTCGTCGTGATGATCCCAAAGTAATATGTGCAAGCGACGTGGATATTGCCGATTGTCGTCTCTCGGTCCGATGACGGCCGGGATCTGGCGGATGCATGTCTCAGCCCTTGCCGCAGTGCCAAGGGTAGGTTGCTGCTCCAATCGCGGATCTCCTCTAAAAAGTCCTCAGCCACCTCGAGACCGAGGTGGCCTTTGTCCGTGAGCTTTTCTACTATTCGATTCATGATGGGGGAGAACTGGCAGGCTGCTGCGACCGACTGGCTTCGATGATTGGCGGCGACAAGACCATTTGGAGAGCCTCCGTTATTGCGCCGCGGCAGGCTGCTGGTTGGTCGTCCGAGAATTGAGCTGCAGACTACATCGAAGAGTCGGATGCTGCGGTCTATGCGGGATCTGTGATGGATCGTCAGGGCCAAGAAGGCAAAGTAGGGATTGAGACACAACTCACCTCAAGCTTCGCTCCGCTTCCGACAGGGACTGGAACTGGTCAGACATGTGCAGACCCAAAACCGAGGCCGCCTTGGTCGCGACGCCAAGGTACATGAACGCCGCATTGCGACGGCAGGCGCCAAACATGTAGAACGCCATCAGCACGAATCCCCGCGCCATATTAAGCGTGAGGTCTGTCAAGAAGCCCTGGAACGAGAGCTTGCGCGCTTGGGAAAAGTACCGGAATGCTTTCGGCATGTCTTCAGGCCTACCTCGGCATTGCGCGCCGATAGAAATCATCATGTACAGACACACCCGTCCCTCGACGTCCGTGGCGAAGCCGGTGCTGGAACTGCTGACGCTCTTCTCTCTCGGGTGAGTTGCGTCCACGAGCGTGTCAATCTCGGATTTGTCGAAGAGGTCTAAAAGACCGCTCGACTGTAGACTTTAGCTATTGCGGTGAACACATGCATGAATGACAGTTACTCACGGCATCGGAGAAAAGTTGGATGAGTTCTAGTTTCTCTTCATCGCTCATGTCATCTTGAAAGCTGTCTGGTTGCTGAAGCGGCACCTGCGCCTCAAACATGCGGTGGCCGTTATGGCTGATGGTGAAGCCATTGGACCCAAGGATGTTACTCAAACTGCCCCTGAGAAACTGAAGAAACGAGATGGCTGACGCGTTGCCGACAAACACTGATAGACAGAGCGACTGTTAGCTGCCATCAATTGAACAAAAAGCAGCGCAAAGAAGTTGGGTTCTCGACCATACCCTTCTCTCCGCTGCATGTATGCATCATGACAGGCCGAGGACCTGGCGGGGCACTCGACTTGTTCGAATCCCTTGCATTCGAACCGGCATCACGGTTTTGCGATGTCGGCTTTGCGCGGCGCTGTCTTGGTGAACTTAGCCCATCGCTACGACTCTCCAAACTGCCCGGCGTAGCCTGTCGCTGATCCGTCTTGCGACGCGTTCTCGCGCGTTCAGAGTATTCGCACGATGCCCCGTTGCCCCGATTCACGCAGGGCAAACACGGCGATCCTCCGTCGCATCGCTTCTTGATGGAGCGGCACGCGATGCATGCTTTAGCCGACCGTTTCCGGTCCTCCGGCCGTACCGGTGGGCGGCCCATAATGTGCTGAAGGCAGTGGCGGGTCCGTCCAGGCGGCCGAGCGGGTACGGTAAATATGGGGCCGGGGGAACTGGCACTGGGGCAGTCGATGTTTTGGAGAAGTGGTGCAATTGCCGCTTGACGATTTCCAACCGAAAAGACGTATGATGTTGCAATTATTCGGAAGGGAGAATTGCACCACCACCCTCCAGAAATCATTCTAGGAGGAGGAGGACCCCGTAAAACCGCAACACCGTAAATCCGTATGTCAGCGGCGGAAAGAGATAACTTGGGGAAGCGTCATTGGAAGATGGCTTATCTGAGGATATTGGGAGGGTTGTTGACCGGGATGTTTGCACTTTGTGGGTGCTCGGCCCGCGCACCAACCTCCCCCATCCGCGGATTTGTTGGTAATGCGGCACGAACGAATGGAGCTGGTTTACTAGCGGGTATGTTAGCTAGGAGTTGGCATTGTTCATCGCTATTTAGTGTAGATCGAGAATGTCATTTCGCAACCTAAACCACGATTTCGGCCGGCGCTCGGTCCGGAATGGCAATACCGGGCGACAAGTTGGAGGGGCTTATCGCCACATGGGACGATCATGCGTGCTTGATCTGATGTCAACTACGGGGAATACTTATTGCACTCGACATCCATCTTGACTTGAGGCGCTCTCCGGCTTCTAATCTTACCGTCGAGTACCACATCGTAACAGAATCCAGTCTGTCCTATCATGCCCTACGCAGACATCACCAAGCCGCCCAAGCCTCTGCTTCAGAATCACCTGGAGGCAGTGGCGGAGGGCATTTCACTGCTTCTACCACTCTCCCGGCGAGGAACTGGCCCCGGCCTCATTGTCCTTGTGCCATCCCTCGACAAATCTCTCGCTATCGAAGAAGGAGTGCCTTCTTTGCCATTAAAATGGGCTGAAGAAGGATACACCGTCGTAGCCATTGAGCAGGGAGCGTTACAAGAAAGGGCCCCGGAAGTTTTGCACGCTGCAACAAAGGCTCTCAAAGCCTGCGATAAATGCGAACCCAAAGACGTGGTGGGTCTTGCTGGTAAGTCAATCAACGTGTATCGCCGAGTTGCAGGGTCTGACACAGCTGCAGCGTATGATCCAGAAATGTGGAACTCGATTGCAACGTCAATCTCAGAGTTCCCCGAGATTGTTAGTGCTGTAGTTTACGCAAACAGCTCGCACAAGAAGTCTCTAGCTCCATCGCCACTACCAGCAGCTTTTCACTTTGCTGGGAAGTCCGAAGGCGACGCCGAGAGATCAAGCACCCGCATGGAGTACTTCTACCCAGCGGCAAAGTCTCACAAGTTCGCAACGCCGTTCCAGGAGCATTTCCATTACAACACCGAGGCCCTCTCCCATACCCGCAGTCTCACACTTCTCAAGGGTCAGATGAAGAGCCCGATATTCGATTTGGAGGCCATCTGGGATGAGCATACGTGGTATGAGTTTGCGGACAGATCAGTGGAGCACACGATGAGCACGATGGTCCAAGAACCATATGTGAACCACGTTCCCACAGTGGGTGTCCTTGACATGTACCGTCGGAACGTTGATGACTGACTGTTCCTCTCAGCTCACTGGTGGAGTCGGCCGCGGCCCGCTCACCAATTTCTACCGTCACAACTTCATCTTCAACAACTCAGCAGACACCGAGCTTGAGCTCATCAGCCGGACGATTGGTATTGACCGCGTGGTGGACGAGTTCATCTTCAAGTTCACCCACGAGCAGGAGATTGACTGGCTGTAAGGTGGGCTGTCCGCAACACTTGGGCGACTTGGCTGACCTCTTTCCCAGACTGCCCGGAGTCCCTCCGACGGGTCGATCAGCAGAAATACCGTTCGCGGCGGTCGTCAACATCCGCGGGGATCGGCTGTACCATGAACACATCAGCTGGGATCAAGGGACGGCGCTGACGCAACTTGGGCTGCTGCCGGAGTATCTTCCGTTTCCTGGCGGAGAGTTGGAGTACCGGGTTCCCGTCGCAGGGCTGGAGACGGCGATGAAATTGAGATCTCGCCACTCGGTGCAGTCAAATGAGATGTTCAACTTTAAGGCGAGGAGCCTGAAGAACTCTGCACAGTCGTAGTCCAGATCTATTCAATAGCAGTCGGTGGTCTGGCTCGGAAACCACGAAGGGTTCTTCCTTCACTTTTAATGTGGAAGGAAACTGCCGAGCCACCACCTCGACCAACCAGAGGAAGGATCTGGCTGGGCAAGCGTTGGCAACTGAGACCTGCCCGCCTCCCTCTCTCTGCTTTTGATTTCTTTCATTGTGCTCCTGTCTCCTTCGCGGCATTCGTTCCCATACCATCCGACTTCAACAATCCAAGACCTCGAGAACCAAAAGCTTCTACTTTTCTTGCAGTGCTACAGATTCGAAAGCTCTACTCCGCCGCCCGAACATACGTCAGATTGCTCTCGAAATGGATCGAAATAAAGTGCATCGACAGCCATGCATCCTTATATTCGAACGGGAGGCTGTTTCCTTTGGAGGCCAAGAATTCGATCGCCCCGAAGAAATCGAAACGGCATTCGTCTACCGGAAACCAGATCAAGGTGACGCATATATCGGGTTTTCCCTGCGTTTCCCAATCAAGCAGGCTGCAGGACGTTCCCTCCCCGCAAGAGCTCCAATGACGGGTGGCAAGCCCATGCATGACATTCAACTTTTGTTTCGTGGTCAAGACATTACCTACCACCATTTAGTTCATCACCGCCGGTTGACTTCACGTCTCAGCCAATTCGCACCTGTGGGACCCTGGACAGCCATCAAATTTACCGCCCGCCCGACTCCCGTAGGATTCCCTATGCCATACTATGGAGATGCTCCGTTTGACGGATACATCAATCGGAATGAGCCAATCAAAGGTTCGATCACCCTCCGCGACCTATGCTCTGCGAGCCGAGAGTTCCTCTGTCTGGTTACCCACGAGAGTGTTTCCGATAGCACACTCCAGGAAATCAGGAAACACAGCTTTTCCTATCTTCCCGTCAGCAACAAGTAAGTGAAGTGCCTGGGTTCAACGTCACTTTCTCGGCTAATGTCTAGCGACCTTTTGTGCAGGACAGACTGGGATCTGGATCGTTTGCGTGACGAGCACAAAGCGATGACACTGTCACCCCAGTCACAACCCCCTTTCCAAGACTCGCTTTGGCGTGCGCCGTGCCAGCAGCTGGACTTTGCCTCTTTTGCGACGTGCCTGGTCCAGGGCATATCTCAAGACGTCGTTGATATGGCTGAGGACATGGAAGCCATTCGGAGCATCCCCATGCGCATGAAATTCGTCAGAGCCGTGAAGGATGAGGATTCGCCTGGACAAGAACTTTACGCGGTTGTAAACTTCCCCTCTCAGCTCGTAGGTTACCCTGTCACTTCTATGATACCTCCATGGCATATCCTTTGACTGACGCTTTTCACCAAATGCAGGAAGCTCGTTTTGGTACCACCCTGCGCCGCGTGGCTCGTGAGAACGACAGCATCGGAGTTGCATTCGGACCCAAGCCTCCAGAAGCCGACATCCCTCAAAATGAACCGCTACAAACTGGCAGCTGGGAGGGCGTCGTTGTCAATGCCTTTGAAGAAGGACTTGCCTCTGCAGGTGATCTGGTGGTACTGGTTCGGCGCCCTTCGTCAGATTTGGAGCCATTCGACTCGTGCAACAACTGGGACGACCCCAGTTCCAGGTACCTCTCGGCCTACTTGGTACTGGATCAACAGTTGAACGCGGCAAAGCGCCTAGTTTCTGCCGTAGACCGATTTGCGTCCCGCAAGGCGCTGCAAAAGGAGATTAAAGAGTCGGAACTGACTGGACTTGGAGACCCCTACACGGTGCCTTCGGACCCTCACGAGGTAACACCGCGAATCATCAATGCCCGTCATCTTGAGCAAACGTTTCAACAGGAGTTTCTTTTTGGCAACAGCATGCTATCTGCTCTTTCCAGAACCCCAAAGCGTATTGAGGTGGACAACCGCGGCTCTGATGTTCTGCCATTGAGAAACTAGCTGGGTACTCAAAGTGGCATATTCAGAGACGCTGTGCTATCGCATCTGAGCTCAAACACCCGGCGCAATCTGGAGGCATCCCTTCAGCAGGTTCCTCTAAGCGTACTCGCCATCACCGGCCCTCCAGGATCAGGCAAGACGGATTGCCTGGCGAGCATAGTCAATCTCTGTCTGGACCAAGCACACCTTGCCAGTGTCTTGGTCCATTGCGCGGACAGCCAGGCGACTGCCCGACTTTGCAGACGCGCAGATAAACTCAACAAGTCTGCTACCGATTCTTGCAACAGAAACATACCTCTGGACCACCGGCGAAGGTACGCCTTGGTCGTCAACGGTCATAGTAACATGATGGATCTCCACCATGTGCTTGATTATGTCCGCCTTGGACTTTCAGAACCGGTGCATACCCGCCGAAAGCTTACGAATTTCACCATGCACCTGTCACTCTGTGAATGGGTTCTCAAACTCGTCGGATATCAACAATACAGCCTCGATCCTTTGGATTCAAAGATTCTGCATGAGAGACGGAAAGAATATCTCGTTTTACCCTCCCTCAAACCCCTCCGTCAGCTTTTCGGTAGGGAAAAGACCTGGAAAGATATCGTACAAGACTGGCGGGCTGCGGGACAGGAGCAAAGAAAGGACCCGACCTGCCTACTCCTAAAGTTGATACGTTGGGTTTTGTTAGCAGCAGATGTCCTGGGCACAACTACAGAGGCCTGCGATGACGAACTCTACGCTCCATTTATCAAGGCCACGGCCAAGGTAAATATCGTCGACAACGCCGAGACATTGAACATTCCTGGACTTCTCATGGGCTGGCAGCGGTTCAACGCTCTCATCATCGCAGGCGATGAGCGCGAAGTGAAATACTACCCTCCCGCTGAAAACACAACAGATGGAGGACGCTGGATCAACTTTTTCTGGCGGCATAAGAGTATTTCTATCATCAACCATCTCCGCTGGCACGGATGGCCTTTCTTGGTTTTAAGAGAACAGATGCGCACAGTTGTCGGAGGCCTTGATCCAGTACTCGATGTTTTCTACGACCGCATCAAGGACTTACCCCACGGCGAGCGCTGCAAGCTTACAAGCCATCCCAAAGCGGTTGCGGTCGAGCGTTGGGTCCAGGGAAACTTCCCCTGTTTGAACAACGGGACCGGCATTGTCACTGTACAACCGATCTTCGTAGACTGCATCGGTAACTGCAAAACCGACCCGTCTGGACTTTCCTGGCATAACGAGGATCAGGCCGAGGTGACGAGTCATCTCATATCTCGAATCACAACTGAAATCAACGAGATCCTTCCCGAAGATATTGGCATCGTCACAACGCACATTGGGATGAAACGACTTCTCTTGCAGCGTCTGGGCCAGGAGGAGCAACTCGACAACCTCGTTGATGTCAACACGACTGATTCTCTACCAGGCTATGAGAAGCCTGTTATTTTTTATGTTTTGGCCACTAACAAGGCGAAAGGCCCTCCTTACCTCGACATAAATCGATGCATTGCTGGATTCACTCGGCATACCGACGCACGTTTCGTGGTTGGGGACATTCGCACTTGGCCAAGGGCTGCGAAAGATACACACAACCTGAGTGAAGGTAGTGGTGAAGGGCTTGTCACCATACCAGAATGGTGGAACGACTTGACGAAATGGTTCAAGAGTCGCTCACGTGTGGTGAATGCGGAAAGCGTGCACCGTATTTCGAACGGTGAGGGACACGGAGAAAACTCAGGCAAAGAGTAGCCAAAGGCTCTGAGCTTTGAGCGAGTTTTCAAGAAGCAGCGTAAAGCTTTCAAGGCACGGTTTGGAGTTGGAAGGCAAGTAATAGTGTTCTAGAAGCTTTCATAAGGGGGATTCATTGGCACAAGGCGTGTTCAGAGACACGGAAGATGGGCACAATTCTTAGCATGCGTCTCGGGCTGCCCATGAGGCCTGTAGAAATAATGGAAGAAAGCTTTTTACCCTCTTTAGGACTGGAGATTCAGACTGTTTGACTAGGACCCAACAAAATGTGTCCAGAAGCCTAAAATGGCTGCTGTGATGGCGATGCCCTTGAGGAAAACACGCACAGGGTAGCCGATGTTATTGTATTTTCTATGGTTCTCTAGGTTTTCCTGCGGGACCTCACCTCAAGGCCCAGGGACGTTTATGATCTACGTCATTGATACAAGCAAAAACGCGCATGCTGATTGTGTCCGTCGTTTGGACCGCTGTAGACGTAAGCATCCATGGATGTGGCTACCACCGTCATGTCAGCCCGGGTCAATCACGACGAAGTCTAGTCATTTGAGATTCCGGGAGACGTGTCTGTGCCAATCAACCTGTTTGATCTCGAGACAAGACGTATCCGCAGACAATCGGACCTGTGGAGAATATTAATTAATACTTTATGTGTCTTCTTTGTTCGTGATGGTCCCCCGGACAAACTGGTTTGTTTCGAAACAACTTTTCTTTTAATGTCTTGGGTGTCAAAGGCCTCTGAACACAATTAAAATTCATGGGGGTCACTCCGTACATCATCTTTGTCCTGTCTTGTGCAATACACATCGCCTTGGCGGTTTCTGGGATACGTGAATATTATATTTCGAGCTTCATTCGCCGGACAAGTGCTTTTTTACCAACACTTTTAAGCATCTCAGAGTATCAAAACACTCTTGTTTGGTCGCTTTGCTGGTTGTTCGTCAGTCTCCATCTCTTGGATATATTTCGCGGGCCACGCCCTCGGACAAATTTTATAGCCTCCAGTTTGTTTGCGTCCTGTCTGCAATGTCCGAATCCGACCGACTTACCAACGGTGTGGACCCGGAAACAGAGGGCACCTCGAGCAAGGAAGAACTCATGACCGTGTACGAGGAGCTGAAGGATGAGCCTGGCCTCAAGTCCATCGTCTCTGCGGATCATGATGAGCTTTTGGCCAAGATGTTTGTTGGCAGAGAGAGCCTGTCGCAAGAGGAGGGGGAGAAGGCAGCAGAGGATGCTAAGGTAAGTTCCGAAGCCCCCTACTCCTTGCTAGCCTCTTGGGCTCAGGTGCTACTTTTGTGAGAATGACATCTGCTGACAGAAGTTCTAGAAACTCTGGCCTGGTTTAGTGACACTTGGCATGGGCCACGTTCTCACGGGAAGAGTTATGCGTATTATCTCGGAGGTTGCTGCCAAGTTGCCTGAGGATTGGATATTCGAAAACGACGCGATGGGGTTGTGGTTGTTTCTTATGGTGCGCGAGGCTAAGAAGCATGAGGGGGACCAGACTATGACCGTTGAGTTAATGGACGGAAGATTGGATTGTAACTTGTTGTTGTGTTGGGAAAGTTGGCTCAGCCACGTTGTAGGGATATTTTCGAAGGAAGTGTTTGGATGCAGACCGCGGCGAAGCTGCTGCTTCATGTTTTGGTTGAAGTTTCGTTGAGACCAGGTTGTTTCGTTCAGTTTTGAACCAACCCAAGCATTTTGATGCCGTCCTCGGTGTGATAACGTATCACAGTAACTTCACAATGTCGAAGCTTCACGCGCAATCCAGTCTCGGTAGGGGCGGAACCAGAGTGTCTTGGCTGTTGGTCTGATCCCCAGAGACCGATCATCATGGAATAGGGTTGTTGTTTTATTACATCATACGGTTCATACGGTCCATGCGATCCATCCGGCCCATCTCGTAACTTTCATTATGCCCATCGTAATCACTTCTCGTGTCGTACTGCACCACCACCTCGTTCGTCTTGACGATCTTGCCAAACTCCAGCTCTTCCTCGTCCCCGAGGATGCTCTTGTCGCTTCGGTCGTCGGCGAGCTTGTCTTTCCTCCTGACCGAGGGCTTCCGCGTTGTTGTCGTTACTGTGACGGTGTTCGTGCGGGTGATGCCACCGCCGCCGATCTGAGACCTGCCTGTTCGGGTGCCGGTGGATCCGCCGTAGTATTTGCGGGCGGTGCTGGCGACGTCGCGGACGAGGACGCGGAGGACGGGGATGGAGGCGGCGGCGATGGTTACGCCGGACTCGCAGGTTCCCCAAATGACGAGGTCACTGCCGTCGTCTGTGATATTGATCAGTCTAAGTCATCAAGTCATGATACAAAAACACCACTTACACGTGAAGTCACCCGAGAGGAGAGTGGGGATGGTCGTGCACTTGACGATCGCAGTCGCACCGGCACTGAAGATCGATCTTAGCTGGAAGTCTGGACGAATGGAGCAATAGTACCCACAAGAGACCCATACTCATGGCGACGGCAACGCCGATCTTCTCTTTCAATTTCATTTGGAGTCCCCAAACCAACTTCCAGGGCAGCAGTGCGAGGAGGATATCCATCAGCGCGGAGTATCCTAGACTTCCGTTAGACCATTTCCACAACATACTTCCACGGGTAGCATACCGGCAGCGAAGACACCGTAGTACGCGGCAACCTTTGGATCCCAACACTTTCCGGGGAGATCGGGGTGCCAGTTCTTCTCGATCGGGGCACACTGAACCCAGCCGGCCATGGCGTTGAGCGCCATCAGCAGGTTCATGCTGACGATGGCGAACCAAATCAGATGCCGCGTCCAACCCTTGCCTTCGATCCTGAGAAGTGTCATCGCGAACGAGGTCTTACTCCACACCGCCGCCGAAATCGATACCGTGCTGGAAACCTGGCCGTTGAGGCCGATCGCCGGGAAGTTGACAGGGTTAATCTCGAAGACATGCTTGCCGAAGCCAAGGGAAACGTTGACCGAACTCAATATCGCTGTGATTATGAGGGCGACCTGCTCGATGTCAGGCTCGGCTCGCGATCAGCCACGTCACCAATCGAACTCACAAATGATGCTATCAGCACATGATCATCCCACCACAGACCTCGATGCTTGATGAACTTGCAATACACCCTAAGAGAGAGGAAGAACGCCGCAAGCGCAACCTGAGACCAGACCACCGCATTGATCGTCGGGCCGTAGTCTGCTGGCCGCCCCATTTGACCAGCCAAAGGGGGTGTGAAAGTCGTGATAGGCCCACGCACGTACCAGACGTCAAAAGAGGGTTGATGGAGGAAACAGACCAGCCGTTGAACGAAGGACGCGACGCAGAAAGCGGGAAAAGGGAACGTCAAGAATGGCAACGCAACGAGCGATGGGGTATCAAAAGGTAAAATAGATACAAAAGAAGGCAAAAGTGGGAAAGAAGGGAACGTAAGACGGTCGCATCCACCGGGCGTGTGGGGGACGACTCTCGAGATATGCACCATCGGTTGACTTGGCTATCCACTGTAGACCCGTTCAGCCTGGCCGCCAGACCCTGCAAGCCCGACATAACCATTCCACTGGGCTGCAGATTGGCCCTTACCTGGTCTCGCTCCCGGTATGGAACACAGATGCCGGTGATCGACTTGTAAGGATGAGACGATGATCACGCAAAGGTGCTGACTGGATGTAGGGTTGGCCCCGATTTCACATAAGGAAACCGGGGAAAAAGAAGGATGGGCATTCTAGAAGAAAAGAAGCACAGTCATTCACTCGTCTCAGCGTCTGCGCTGGTGGCCTCTTCCATGTGGCGTGTCAGGGAGGCGGAGTCCAGCAGTTGGGCATGACAGAATGCCAGACGCCTTTCATAAAGGGGGAACTGGTGTCTCTGCGTGGTGGTGTATGTACGTGCTGTCATGGATATCCTGTTCCGTATTGTGGGGGACGAACGACGAGACACTAACAGAGGCTCATGACTCGACGTGCAAAGAAAGTTGGCTGTGTTCTGTCACTGCTGCGGGCACGAAGTCTCTTGGCGGAGAACCTGTGGTCTGTCTGTCTCTACCTATGTCATGTCCTTTGCTCGGGTTCGGTGTCGAGAAACATTCGCCGTCAAGTTTTACTTGCCGAGAGTGGAAGGGGCCCCGGATTGGGAAGTTCGTCGTTTTGGATAGACTGCGCCTCGCGTCTCTCTTAAACTGGCCGCGGGAGCAGCCCCGGCAGGGGGGTCGGGTAGGCGATGAACCCGCCCTAGCGCAGTAGTCAAAATACATGGCTAATTGATGAGGAAGGTTACATTGACGTCCATCTAAGCTGCGCACGTCGCATTCTGGATGCTGGATGCTGCCCCTTAAAGTTAGGCAGACCGGATGGCAACCACAAGGCGTGCATGCGGCCAAGTCCCTCTCTCATTCCCTCCCCTCCCCCCTCTCTGAAAGATCACCGCGGGATCGTATCACGAAATTCAGAAGAATCCCATAATCTCGCGTGGGCGAACGCAAAATGTGCCGGACGTGAGCTGCTTTGCCGTCTTTGCCAGAAAAACCTGGCATTTGCGCGATCTTTGCAGGGATGTTGCCCGAGTCAGAGGCTTTCGGGCTGCAGGACGGGAATCGTCCGCCGCCCCGAGACCGGGTCATCTGGCAGGCGCATGAGCGGATGTTGTCTCAGAGTGTCAATGCGGACAGGGAATTAACCTTTATCGCTCATCGGTCATCGAACGAAAAAATGAGAGAGTGGGAGAGCCCCGGCCACGATTTCTGCCAAGACGTTGCACCGCTGGACCAATCGTATGGTAGGGCTGGGGTGACGGGGGAACGGTGTTTCGACCGATGTTATTTCGTCACCAGGTTGCTATTTAGGGGTAAACAGGTGGGTTCCAGTTTTTCGGTGTGGCCGTTCTTGTTAAATACAAGCACATTGCCTGCTGCTTCAAATTCCAATTTCTGATGTGAATCTGGCGTCTTGACCAACTGCCACGAGCTTTTTGCCGTCGGTCGGATGATCTTGCGTGCTGAAACGCGACGTCTTCGCTCTGCTTGGAACCGTTAATAGCAACGTATGGACGGGCTACTCCGCCGCAGCCTTTTGGAAATAATGCACAATTCATTCAGTTTTTGGAGATCTCTCTTTTCCCCTGCGCCTCCGTTACGGATGCATCACTCCTGCCTTGAACCTAAAAGATTGACTACACGGTTTGACCTGTTCACAATGGCACGCACGAAAGACATGACTCTATCAGTCTCAACGTTGACAATCGGTTCTTCTTGCACCACATAATCATGCCATTTACAATGTGAATTCTTGACAGTTTGTAGGTCATGGCCGGCTATGACCCCAATTTCAAGTATTTCTGACACACCGTCTCTTCATGCGCCATAGTCCTCACAGTAGCCCTGATTAGGATCCGCCCTTGGTGGAGGGAGGCCATTAGTACGGGACCACGGGCGAACTGTTCGAAGAATGGCAAAGACTTACATGTACTCCCAGTTCCAGTAGCCCGTTTGCCCGCCGTGCTTGCAACCGTATGCCTCTTTTCCCATGCCGTCCATACACTCTTTGGCTTTGATGGTATTTGTCCCCCAGTTGATGTACTGAAATGCGTCAGTAATGATACTCGGATTTAGTTGGACATTGGTTCGATATGAAATAACACAAACAGAATCATCTAGGCCAGGTTCCATCGGCGCCAGCTTACCTTGAGCATAAAGTCCCATTTGAGCCCATCCTTTTCTTGCATGCAAAACTGACGGCTCTCGTGCTTGTGCCACTTCATTTTGCCGTTGCCTGCAAGAGCATTGCAAACAATCTCCATAGGAGTGATCTTGTTAAATTCTTTAATCTCCTCCTTGAGCCACTTGCCCTTGTTAGCTGTCATCCCCCCGCCGAAGCACATCGCGGCCACGGTGGAAGCGGCTAGGATCATGAAGATTGCGATTGATTTCATCTCGGCAATATGATGATGCTGGGAGAGTATTTGCTGAAGTTTGAGGCAATGTTGAATGAACTTTGAGTTCGAATGTCTGGTTGATGTGTATGACAGTGACGAGAACGTCCTACATAAATACAGATACACGAAGCTGCCTGATATTGAATGACCTAGCAGTCCATAAGGCACTACTGCATTCTCTAGAGTCACATAATCACATGAGACGTTGCGAAACTAGGCGAGTTGCATTATACGTGGACTTTGCATCATGGGCTTAGGCTGAGTAACCCGACCAACAAAGACGCATATTCGTGAATGTTTGTTTTCATTTTACATCCAGTGGAGACTTAAATACCTTTTAGGTGGCTGGTCAATCTGCGTAATTTCTTGTAATTCTTTCGGGTTTCCTATTTTTGTCAGATTGTGTCGTCTTCGGTCACGTTACAGCCACTCCACACGGGGGGGATGGATTCAAGGACCACTCACCTAGAATACGAAAAAGAAGTTGTCCATACGGCAGTAAATCAAGGATAGATTTGATGCCAACGTGATACCACATTTCACTACCTAGTCTCGCGGCATTATAAACCCTGGGGATCTCTGCACATGATGTTCTTACAAAGAACCATCAGCTAAGGAAAGGCGATGATTCTTACTAACTTTGAGTGACCATGTGTTACAATAAGATCAAACAAGGAGGCAGACTGTTACACTGAAACTGTGTGGTAAATGATCAGTTGAACGATATAATGAAGAACCCATTCTTTCTTGGTTGATGATGTGTATGCCTACCAAGAGCAGTTCAATAGAATACGATGCCCACCTGGCGTGCATGCATGAACCCATTCCAAATTCTTTGCTACGATGTGGCCAACCCTCTCATGGCTCCCATTATGAAATCCACCATGCGTAAGACAACAAAAGGTCACTCCTTGCTGGTGTCCACACCGATATCCATACTCGCAGTGGTAATACTGATTGTAATTATGGACCATACGAAGTAGGACAACGGAGTTGCCTATCAGGCACATGACAGTGGATTTGGTAGCTTCGTGATGTTGTTACGATCCCCCAAAAGCACCACAGCCATAATACTTAAGGAAGAGCTGCTCTATACTAAAGGCCCGCTGCATTTTATTCACAGACCATCTGAACCTCAAGCAAATGCTCTGAAGTCAATCTGCTTGTCTTGGCTTATGACGAATTCAGCATGTATCTGTCTCGACAAATTCTCACCGCCGCATTGATTTCCACCACAATGGCTGGAGTCATTCCCACGAGCGACAGCCCTCACTCCATCGAGACAACGGAACTCAGTACAACAAGTCAGCAGGAGCTCGTCACTCAGGGGGCAGCACCGACAAACGAGGAAGGCGCCGAGCTAGCCGTGGCTACGGCCCGTGTGGAACGACTAATGTGAGTCACCATCGATCAATCAAATCATTCTACCGATTTTAGTCGTATCAGGGATGGACTTCTGATCATTGTTGAAGCGTTGCTTCGACTGATGTGTCCTTGAGAGACGTGAATGAGAAGGGCCACAGCAGCAATCCAGTCATTCGTGTGGCGAAGAAAAGCCTGAAATCACTGAATGACCACACGTCCTAGTAAGGTTTGATTCTGAAGTATCCCATCTTCTATAGGATCTTACCTTGCAGATGAACTGATAACGCCTGCCCAAATAGCGATGTTATCGTTCGAGACCCTTTTGGTGGCGGTGTTCCTACCATGGAGTTGCTTGACAAGAGAATATGGGATATTTCAGGGCTGAGCTACCAGATGATACTTTGCGTGAGCACCCTCCTCCTTTTTGATGCCCAGAGAGTACAGTCGAGTACGGCGGACTGATCGCATTTGGACTCGATTGCTTGCATAGCTTGGTGCAGATTTCTCCCCATTCACGGGATTATCGGCAGGACTGCCCCGGCACAGATAAAGGTATTGTGAGTAACTTGAGACCTCCGCAGCGCTTTGACTAATAAAAAAAACGAATAGCTGCGTTTATAACAGATGCGTTGCGACTGGGGCTTGTTCAGTTGCTGATGCTGTTGAATACGGTGAAAAGATGTGGTCTGGTGCCGATCAATTTGCGGCAGCAGATTGCGAAGGTGCTTGTCTTATCGCGGTTTATCCTAATTATTCTCCTGCGCCAAATGGACGTCGCGACACAGGTGGGTGCAAGAAATGTTGCAGGTGACGGTGGCTACTTACTAGCCGAAGCCGGTGGGGTTTTATGATGCCGCGAGCTTTTTCCTGACGGGTGTCAATGAGGAGAAGCCATGAGGTATGGCGGATACATACAAGTACTTGACTGATGGGTCGATTTATGGCGATCAGCATGGCGTTTCACATCAAAGAGTGCATATTATCCCTTGAAATCATCCACACTATCAGAATGTGACTTAGTCAATCTATTGAATCCAATCCTTCGGATCCTTCGGACTGCTCAGCCCCAGTTCTTGACTCATTTCCGCTGTTTCTTTCGCTTTCTTGTTGACGCCTTCCATCTCGAAACCGGCGACCTGCTTGTACACTTTGCCGATACTCTCCAATTCTTCCCTCGGCACTACGTCGTAAACGTTCTCGAAACCATCTGGAGCTCTTTCTTCACATAATTGAAGAACGTGGTCGGGGCCATTGGCGCGGTTCGCCATGATAATTCTAGCCGTGGCCGGGAGCCTCTCTGATTCGTAGGCTTTCAGAGCTGCCTCAATATCACCGACACTCTCCGTAAGAGTTCTTGCCAAAGTCTCTGCGTCGATGATGGCCTGAGATGCACCGTTCGACCCAATGGGATACATGGCGTGAGCAGCATCTCCAAGAAGAGTAAGTCTGCCGAAACTCCATCGCTCGACCGGGTCCCGATCACTCATTGGGAACTCAAACACCTTCTCTGTCTCATCAATGAGACTCTTCATATCGAGACCTCCGCATTTCCATCCGTGGAAAGGCCGCTCAAAGACGGACTTGTCCACAGCCTTGGTCCAATCCGTCTTGGGTGGTGTCAGGTCTTCATCGTCCTTGTCTCTGATTCTTAGTTCCGCAATCCAGTTCACCAAGCTCTTGCCCTTGTCAGCCGACCGTTGGCTAATTGGGTACGCGATGAACTTCTGATCGGCATGGCCGGCCCACACCATTGATGCCCCGGTTAGATAAGGATCACGCTCCAAGCAACCACGCCAGAGCATACGGCCAGAGAAACGTGGTGGTCCTTCGTTCGGGTAGAGGATTCTCCTCGCGGTCGAGTTGATGCCGTCGGCAGCGATGAGGAGATCGCCCGTCACTTTAGACTGGTCTGCCGGCGCACCATCCCTTCGTTGTGAGAACTCGGCCGTGATACTTTCGTCATCTTGAGAGAAGCCGGTCAGGGCGTGGTTGAGTGTGACGGCGGTCTCGCCCAAACGCTTTTTGACTGCGCTCAAGAGCAGCATCTGGATCTCTCCCCGGTGAATGCTGAGCTGCGGCACAGCATAGCCAGCTTTAATTCCTCTCGGCTCACTAAGAATTGGGTGACCATGGCGGTTGTAGAAGTTCAGTTCCTGGGTTTTGATGCCTGTCTTTTCCAGGGCTTCAATCAAGCCGAGGTTGCGAAGAATCAGCACGGCCGAAGGCTGGACATTGATGCCAACACCAAGCGTTGTGAGTTGCGACGAAGCCTCAAAAATGTGGATGTCGGTGAATCCGGCGGCGTGGAGCGACAGGGCCGCGGCAAGACCACCAATGCCGGCGCCGGCGATGATGATCTTGGGCTGGGGTTGCCGATGGGATGGGATGGTGTCGGATGCGAGACTGCGATATACGCCAATTGTTGCAGTGACAATTGTGCTTAGATGCAGTGGCAGAACTCAATTGCAAAGCTGCTTTAAAGCTCGAAGTGACGTCGATCCCGAGTTCCGAACTTCGGAGACGGTGGAGTCTGTCGACTGCCGAGAGTTGATGCCGTGATCTGGAGCAGAATTTTCCCTGGGTCCACTACTCCATTCAGCCGGCACCCCGCTAACCCCGGATCGTGCGATCTTGCGGCGGCGGGTGATCCCGTCTTAAAGATTGAGCTCAAGGCTGCCGTCCATCGTCTGATTCGCAGACATGTCGTTCACACCCGAGAGCTTATTACTACAACATATGCATGGGTGATCAAGGACTAGCCGTCTAGCGTAGGGTACGCCCTGCTGAGTGATGCTAGTCAATGATAAATCAATAGAAACGCGTTTAGTCGATGCCGGGGATGATGGAGCCTGAGGTTAGTAACAATTGTTCAGATGCAACCACTGCTGTCGCTGAGCATCCATCATCTGGGAAGTTGGCCACCGCAGCAGATGCAAAGCGAACTTTGACAAGGCAGCGACGGGAATGTCACTCTAGCAAAGGACGTGGGTGTGAGGAGAATCCTGCCCTCGGAATGTGGCAGTCATCAGCCACGTGTGGCGCGCAGCGCAACCCGAAGACACATCGGCGGCCCCGAGTTCCATGGTCTTATGTACCTCCAGCTCTCACGAACGTCCTGCTGAATTATATTGGTCTTGCGTTCATTTTTGTTGACAAGAATACTTGCAAAACTAAGTCTTCATTAACACAATGCCCACGCCATCGATCGAGCGGATAGTGGGGCACAACACAGATCGCTAGGCACCGCTTGTGCCGTCATGGAACTAAATTATGTGTCTCACGGACAACTGACTTTGTAAGTTTGTCCGAAAGGCCCGATGTCATCTCAAATAGCGCTTCTGCCTACACTTTGTGCATACTTTAGTAGACGAACCAACGATATATGGACCATGCCCCCAAAATTATCTTGGCATCAAATGTCTTCGAATACCCTTTTCGCTGTAGTACCCTTTTACACCGTCAAAAACCAGTTCTATCGTGCCGTTTACCTTTCATCGCTATCTTTCCGAGCTTTTGGAGCCATGCGGACCAGATCGGCTGCCAAAAGTCATGTTGACGACGACAACGCAAAGGCGAAGAGGAAGCTGCAAGACCTCAAGGATCCTGACGTCCGGAAAGACCGAGACAACAGCATGTCCGGCGGAAATCCCAAAAGACGGAAGGAGGCCAATAAATCATCACCCAGTTCGTCTCCCGCTGAAGAAGAGACTCCGAAGGCGGAGCGAAAAGCCCTTTCCCCTGCTCAAAAACTCTCGACAAAGAAATGGGAAGCATGGTCACAACATGCACACGCATCACCTTACCCGGAGTTTCGGCGCCCTACCCCCGAAGAATGTCAAACCACGTTTGAAATTCTCGAAAACCTACACGGAGATGTGGTCGGTGAAAACTTTGCCGACCCAGACGCCCCGGCCCAGGAATACCCCTACGTCATGGACGCTTTGGTAGTGGCCGCACTCGGCCAGGCGACGAGCTGGGCGAACGCGAAACGCGCAATGAAGAACATGAAGGTCGTCTATGGCTCCACCTTCAACTACGACGCAATCGTCAAGGGAGGCATGGAAAAGCTTATTGACGCCCTCCGTCCCGGGGGGATGCAGAATCGGAAGGCCAAGATCCTGATGCAGTTGTTGAACGACGTCAAAGCCCGTCACGGCAAATGGGACCTTCAACATCTGTTTAACGCGAGCGACGATGATGTGGTCAAAGAGGTCGTTAGCTACTGGGGAATCGGTCCAAAATGCGCTTTTTGTCTCCTGAGCATCTGCCTCAAGAGGGACGCATTCGCGGTGGATACACACATCTATCGCATTACAGGGCTCTGGGGCTGGCGACCAGCCGATGCTTCAAGGGAGTTGGCCCAGGCTCATTTGGATGCGCGTATCCCCAATGAGCTCAAGTTTGCGTTGCATTATCAGTTCATAGTGCATGGCCGAGAGTGTCCTGCATGTCGTGGGAATGGTGATAAGACGGCGGCGTGTGAATACAAGACCGCGCTTGCACACAGAAACGCAGAAAGAACAGGGTAGAGTTGCACAAAATAGTCGGTTTAAACCATGTAATACAATCATTGAAACATTGTTCATCACGACGCTCTTTCCCATGTGGTCTTCTACACATTATTCGTATGTCGTGCTACCTGATTATAGCAAGTTCATGCAGCCCCGTATGTGCACTTGGCTGGTGCTACGTCGACTCAACTTGAGACACCAAACCCACCAATTCCAAGAAGAAAATTCTCTCAAAATCACATCTCACATCGTTTCTGTCAACCCAACGCACGACGCGGACTCCCGGCGTGAAGCAAGGTCGCCAGCCATTCTGGTCAACGACTGGGTGAAATAGGGGCCGCCCCACATAATTGTCCAATAGCACTGTGAGGGCCGTGAATGGCTTCGTGGCTTGGCCCGGCGTCAAAAATGCACCTTCGCCGCTCTACCACTGGCCCGAAACGGACATCTGTGGATCCTTTCAGGCCGCGTTTGAGTTGCTCCACACCGGTCAATTTCACATCTTGTCCGATTTTGTGAGGCCGGGTCCGATCCGGAAAGAATTCGCACTGTACCGACGTGCAGACTCGAAAAGTCGATGACGGAGCGTCGTAGTAGGAGCCGGAATTCCAAAAAAGAGGAGAGCTAATACCACACACGGTGCTTGTCAATATGGCTTGGTGATAACAAGGGCATTCGATAGAGACCAGAGGAACAAATGATAAATAGCATGATGTCTTCTAACCTCTGAATTAATCCTCACTAACATCTCAAACCATTTCTTCTTCATTCCTCAACATAACCCGTTTACTCCCTACATCATGAGCTCCTCAGCTTCTCATCTCCGCCAGATTGGCATTCACCGTAACCTTCCAGCCTTTGACGACTCCCTCGAAGGAGTTATGGCCATCATCACCGGCGCCAATGGCATCTCTGGCTTCAATACCATGAGGGCTCTCCTCGACAGCCCCAAGCGCTGGAAGACCATCTACTGCCTCTCGCGCAAGCCGCCCCCGGAGGAGATGATGGCTCTTCTGTCCCCTGAGGCCCAGTCCCGCATCGAAGTTGTCACCTGCGACTTCCTACAGGACCCCGTCTCGATCGCCAAGAGCATGACCCAAGCTGGTGTTCGGGCCGACCACATCTTCTTCTACTCCTACATCCACAAGGATTGGTCTGAAGCGGAAGCCCTTTTTGAAAGCAATGTCAAGCTTCTCAAGAACTTTCTTGAGGCCCTGGTGCTCGCTAAGATCAAGCCCAGTCGGTTCGTTCTGCAGACCGGCGGCAAGAACTACGGTGTTGATATTGGGCGTGTGCGGACCCCGCTCCTGGAGTCTGACCCCCAGCCGCGGCACCTGCAGCCCAACTTCTACTACCCTCAAGAAGACATGTTGAAGGAGTTCTGCGGAAAGCATGGCACTTCGTGGAACATCATAATGCCCACTGCTGTCATTGGCACTTCGTCCAACGCATCGATGAACACCTTTTGGTCTTTCGCAGTCTACGCTGCCATCCAAGCACGCAAGGGAGAGCCTCTTGCATTTGGAGGAGACTGGGAGCAGTGGCAGTATGAGTACTACCACTGCTCTGCCCGCATGACTGGCTACCTCAGCGAGTGGGCGGCCCTCGAACAGGGTTGCGCGAACCAGGCGTTCAACACTCAGGATGGCGGTCCCTTCACCTGGAAGCGTTTCTTCGCTGAGCTGGCCCGCTGGTTTGGAGCGAACGGCGTGGTCCCGCCCCCTGATGACGAGTCAGGACTCAAGACAGTCGAAGGCAGGTCTGGCATGAAGACACCTCTGGGTTACGGACCTCCACTGTCGTACAAGTCCAGCTTCACTCTTCGTGACTGGGCTGCCGACAAGAAGAATTCGGAGACCTGGGATCAGATCATGAAGGAATCTGGAGGCAAGATCACTCATGACCCCTTCAAAGACCCTGATACGTTCTTCATGGGAGACTTTGCCTACCTCAGGTTCGGAAGCGTGTCCTTGAATAAGGCCAGAAGATTCGGATGGACCGGGTTCCTTGACACCATGGAGAGCATCTTTGAATCTTATCAGGAGATGGAAAAGCTAGGCATGTTGCCAAGCATGCAGGTCGATGCTGCCCAGCCACTCGGCTGCTAGGCATGTCATTGTCAGGGGACAGGCACCAGATAAGATGGATAAAGTAGAATTATCAGGGCAGTGAACACAATTCATCTAGGTTTGGCCTCGTCATTGTAAACCTAATAAAGGATGAAATCTGAAATGCTCATGTAGATTAAAGTGGGCTTCAGAGAAGCATATTCTCCGCCTGGCTACCTCTGAACTGGGGTCAGTTTGACATGCATCTTGGGTTTGGCCCAAAACACGACGGAGGTGAATGTCGGCTTCACGTCCCAATCACGATCTTCTGGCTTAAGCTCGATATCGAAGTGCCATATCAGCTTCGCCAGGAACATGCGCATCATTCCATAAGCAAAGCTGTTTTACTGGCTGTTAGTCGTGATCTCACTGGATGAACGATGGAATGACTTACCCTTTTTCCAAGCAATTTCTGGGCCCCTTGGCAAACGGTTGACAGGCTCCCTTCTGGTCTGCGGCAAAGCGGGGGTCGTTGGCATAAGACTTCAACCACCGTTCCGGCAAGTAGGAGTCGGCCTCATAGAAGTTGGAGTCCATGTGATGAGTTGCCCATTGCGGAACGCCAACAGTAGTCTGACCATGTTGATTAGCTTGGCGGTATAGATAGAACCGCAGACCACTTACCCCCTCAGGAATGTAGCACCCATCCACCATGCCTCCACCAGGTGGGCCAACTCTCGGGATGACAGCTGCAACAACGGGGCGCATTCGCATGCCTTCATCGATGCAGGCTGTCAAATACTCCAATGTCGCGAGTCTGGAGATGGTGATCTCTTCGTCACTCTCGATGGTTCGAAGCTCGTCAGTCAACTTCTTGTAGGCATGCGGAGTAGTAAGAAGGTGGAACATGACCACGGACAAAGTCGTAGCTGAAGTCTCGCTTCCCGCGAAGAAAAGAAGCTGAGCAAAATTGATGATCTTATCCCTGGTCCAAGACTCTCGATCGCCATTCTCCGCCCAGATCATCGTCATGAAGTCGGGCCGATCGTTGCCCATCTTCTCCCGCTTTTCGGCTTTCTGCGCAACAATGTCCACTGTCTCAAGCCACGTCTTCAGGCCCTTCTGGCTTGACACCATCTTGTACAGGAGTCTTGTCAAGGGTAGCCTGTTGAACAGCTGTAGAAGGCCAATGAAGGGGGAGACATTCAGGATCATGTCGACAAAGGGATCCATCTCACCCTTCTCCATGCAGTACAGCGACTCGCCGGTGGACAGGTCAGCCATCACGTCGGCAGTAGCGAACGTGACCCAGTCAACAATGTCAACGTCTTCCTCGATCCTATCACGGAGCTTCGAGATCATCATGTCGGCGTATCTCTGGATGATGGGTTCTTGGGCCTTGAGGGCCTTTTCTGAGAAAGCGGGTGCGACTTGGCGCCGCAGCGCGCGATGTGTGGGCTGGTCGGCCGAGATCATCGAGTCGTTTAGGGGCGTGCCACGGACGTCATAGAAGACTGCGTCTTTGGGAAACTCAGGCTTGCCTTTGGTCTTGACGCCGTAGATATCATCTAGGGCCTGGGCCGACGAGAACGAAAGCTCGTTTGGTCCGACCCTCACGACCGGGCCATATTTCTCGTGAAGGGCTTTGGCATGCCTCCAATAGTCAGCCTTGTAGACTTGACGGTAGAACTTTGGCAGCCATGAGACCGCGTAATGTGACGGGCCGGGGAAAGATCTCAAGGGATGGATGAAAAGATTGTAAAGAACAATGGAGAGTCGATATGCAACAAACTATTCCTGATTAGTTAAAACCACTGAAAAGGATCGTAACTTACGGCGCAGATGGCCAGTTGCCACATAGAACCCATTGCAAAATAGGCGTCTCGACACCTAGCAAGCGATTTGATCTGCGCCGAGTTTGCCTTCGTTGTCCGATCGTCTATATGTACACAGCTTTTTGCTATCCTGCGGAATCATTGATATTGAAGGGCTAGGTTCCAATGCCCAGAAGACTTCTTGGCCGTGGAAAAGCGGCATTTGATATTGCGCTAGGTTCCCATGAGTTGTGAAACAATCTTTAGGCCTGCGGTATCCCACTTATCGAGACCGTTAGATGTGGCCAACCCATTCGGGCAGAAACGTGTCGATTAAGCGTAGCCGGGCAAGGTTGATGAATCGAGAAACTGCCCTCTATACAGCGCAAGTCTTTTGGTATATCCCACGTGGTGAACTGCCGGCGAACGACGCCCGTTCTTGGATGTGGTCGAGCGTTAAAGGCGGTAAAATAAGTGGACACAAACATTCAGGGTCGCCGTGTGGTTCGCTCCTCGCGTGTAGGATGACCAATTGGTAACATCGGCCCTACGCACTCACGGAAGGCCAAGAGGAGGTTAGCACAAGCTTTGATTGAGCATGAACTTAATCGTGCGTTCTGTAAGGCGGAGTATTTTCTGGGGAATCTGTCTCTACGTGCGACTGCTATCAACCCCAGATTGGGAATGTTCGCCAGCTGGGTCTCTTCGATAACAAGGGACAACTCAGGGGCTTAGGTACTTGATCCATAAATACTCTAGATTCTCCGGTTGTAGTCGCAATAATTATCAAAAAGGACCCCTGGTGTCGAAGTTGAGGCTCGTGAACGGACTCTAGCAGGGCAGAATTTCAGCGAGTAATCTTTCCGCTAAAGGTCAACGTGTGGTACGCGAGTCATTACTAAGCCCCTCTACAAGTGCTTTGATCCCCTGCCGTGGATATCCTGTTCACGGTGCTCGAGTCATATATCAATTGTCCCGGTTCATCGGCAAATGCCGTGATATTTGATCGACTTCCAGCCTTTACAAGCCCAGACGGGGGAGACGGCAGATACGTGCCCCATAATACCAGATGTCTAGACATTCAAGGGTCGGTACTCATAAATACGAGAGTGACATTAGGAGATTGGAACATGGAAATACAAAGGCCTTGCATTGCACTGTAGCAAACGACCAGATTCTGAAGCCCGTCCCCATCCCTTGATTACACCGATTCTTTCTCTTCCCGAATACATTGAACGATGGCTGAAGAAATGTGGAAGTATTCGACTTCTATCGACCCGGAGACGGTAAAAAAGACCGGGTGCTTTACAACTTTGCCAGTCAGAATCAACAACCGTGACGACCTTGCAAACGCTGCGTCCTCTCGCGTCCTCAAGGACTGGGCAGAGCACACCGGCAACCAAAACATCGACCGGAACAGAGTGTCATTTTCCCCAGTGGGAAGCTTCTGTTCTCTGATCTACTGCGAAACAATCCCCGAACGCTTGGACTCTATATCATATCTTACGGATCTTTTCTTCTTGATCGACGGTATGTCACCTTTGGTACCATAGTATTTCGGAAGGGTTTACTAACTTCAGAAATCAGATGCAACCGAAGAGGTTGAGAATGACAAATTCGCTCAAGAGCAATGGGCCGGCTTCTCAGGAGCCATGACCGATTCACTTGCAGAGGCACCCCAGCGCGATAATGATTTGGATACTATGAAAAAGAAGAAGCTGGTGGCTCGTGTAATGCTCGACTTCATGAGGTTAGACTCAGCCCTCGGCTTGGACCTTGTCAAGAGCTGCAAAGCTGGCTGGACTCCTCTAGCAGCTGGCGTGGAGTGGGAAACGATGGAAGACTACCTTCACTTCAGACGACTTAGTGCCGGCCTTGAGTAAGTCTTCTTCCCATGAGGTGGGGATTATTTCTCTAACGTGAGTAGCATCTACTGGACGAAAACTGTCTTCGGTCTTGGAGAGAAGCTTTCAGATGATGAGGAGAAGCTCATCCGGCCCCTTGTTTGGGCTGCTGAGAAGGCCGCCATGCTCAACAACGACTACTGGAGTTGGGACATTGAGTACTTCCAGGCGAACCAAAAGATCGACATGCTCACCAATGCCGTCGCGGTCCTGATGAGAAAAGAGGGCATCACAGCCGAGGAAGGCAAGGATCGCATCAGAAACCTCATTCTGGGATACGAGGCTGAGTACTCTCAAATGAGAGCGCAGTTCTACGAAAGCAACCCTTCAGCACGACTTTACCTACGCAAGCGAGTTGAACTCGCAGGCTCGATGGCGGCTGGTGTGAGTTTCTGTAGTGCCAACTCTCCCCGATATCACCTACCAACGGAGAAGCCCAGACCATTCGTTGTTCCTGTAGAGATCAAGCTCGATGAGATCACCCAGACAAGCTCTGCTGCGAGTGTTGCCAGCACCGAAAGCGAGGACTTTATGGACGCAACATCGGGAAGTGGCACCGAGCTCACGAGCCAAAGCTCGCATTCCGACGATCCTACAAAGCGATCTTACTTCGACGTACCAAAGTTGGGCCCGACGGCAATCAACGAGCCCATAGACTATGCAGCGCTGCCGCAAGTGCAATCAAGTCAATTTTGCCCCCCATACTTGTCAACTTGGTGATCTTTTTCCTAGGCTTTGATTATTGGCTAACTCGCAAGTATGGCAAGTCAAACACTATGGTAAACGACGTCATCCCTACTTCCTAATCGGGTAATAAGTAAACAAAGTCATGATGCCCCTAGTAGCCCGAAGTGATTCTGAGGTATTATAAGCCCCCTCTTCAGCCAGTTCTTGCTTAGTTAGAGGGTCTCTATAGTATCTGGTATCATCGAGAGCCTCTGCGACGAGAGGCTTAACTTGGCAGTACTAAAAGCCCTCTCGCAGTCGGCTACTATCGCTAGCACCGCGAAGACGTCGATAGCAAGCCGGGAGAGCTCTGGGAAGGTCTCCGCGTGGTCCATCTACCACCGCACTGGGTTAGAAATGGTCTCTGGAGGCTAACGGAGGTAGAGATCGAGCTTATCCGTCTAGGGCGGCGTTTAACGGCAGCGGCTGTTAACCTATTGCTAGTAGTGAACGTCCTCTACGTCTCCGGCGCTAGGATTAACGGGAAGTATGCCGGCCTGCCAGCTTGGCGGCAAGATCTCGCTAGGCTGACGATACCACCGGTTAAAGTACTCTGTGAGGGTACTCAGAGTTTTCCCGATCCATCCCTTCTGGTGATCCTCACTCTATACATCTCTTAGGTATGAGATACCATATAATGGGTGCAGAATGATCGCACTAGAGAATAGTAGCGACTCTCTGAGAAGCTTATAGTAGTCGAAGAGCTTCTGCTACGCCTGCTTAATACTGCTGCGGAGGAAGGTCTGCTACTCCTCGTCGAGAGTCTCGAATTACGAGGTTGATCGCGAGGATGGCGATGCCCAGTCCTTCTGTACGTGGATGGGTAGGGCTTGGATGTTATGCTAACGGCGTCGGGCCCGGCTAGCACGCTTTTGAGATGGCTGCGACGGCTGGGAGGCACCCTCGTCGTCATTGTCAACCCCGGGGTTAATACTGGCCTTATAGTACATCTTCCAGTCGATGAGATGCGAGAGAAGGTATTCGATACCCATCGTGACCTCCTAGAGTCGGCCGTGCCCGTTATTAACACCCCAGCCCTCATACCGCTTCGTCTGGTGATAGAAGGGCTTAAGGATTATTAAGATCTCAGCGAGGACCTTCTAATCATCGGCAGAGAGTAGGTCTAACTCTGGTATATGCTACTTAACGTTATCGTCGTCGTTATTAACTAATAGGAAGGCCTGAATCTCTGCTTTCTTCTCCACAGCCCTCTCGATCATCAGATATATGCTATTCTAGCGGGTATTATTATTTAGTATAAGCTAGGCTTCTCAGCGCGACTCCGAGAAGATCCAGAAGTTAGAGCTGTCGTCGATCTCCGCTGCCGCCTTCTAGTACCGTTCCGTCTGTTGCGGAGAAGCCTGCACGAACTTAACGATGTTCCGGAGCCGGCCAACGGGCCTGAGACGCCGCCACGCCTTTAGAACCTTGTTATACTGCTCTGTAAGCTGGTAGTAGTCTGATTCGGCCTCGAGAGTCCCCCGGTCCTCGCTGAATAAGAAGGCCTAGGCCGCAAGATTGAGGATGTGGCCATAGCACTGTATACGCTAGGCCTGGACGTCTGTCTCTGTTATCTCCGGGTCGATCTACCGGTAGAAAGTCTAGAGGTAAGTATTGTTATTCGTAGCATTATTAGCGACCGTTACTCTAATGTGGTCCCGAATCTGGTACCGGTCGACGATGCTGATGAGGGTCTCTGCGAGGCTTTTGCTGCTGTGGTTTCCGTGATGCTGAGGGAAGGCTAGAAGACGTGACTGTAAGGTACCCTTATCATCAACGAAGTGACCAGTGACTGCTATAAAGGCGTAAATATTAGGTAAGGACCATAGATCGAATGATAGATATATCTTTGACGTTGCTAAGTGGAGTTCAGCCGTCATGAGAGCCTCGCTATATTAGAAGAAGTCTTAGAGCTAGTCCTAGATAGAGCTCCGGCCCTATGGGACCTCGCTAGCGACCTCTGTACTGTAGTACTGAAAGATCTGCTGGAGGAAGACGTTCTTGAAGTAGGTAAACGGCAGATTAGCGGAGACGATGGAGGCAACGTAGAGATCTTTGAGGGTTGTGATCTTGGCCTTTGGGACGTTAGTGTTAGCAAGGCGAAGTCTCTTGTATAGAGATAGTGTTAATGCTAGAGGCGAGGGGGCAAGAGTAACGCTATCAGAGTCCTTATCTAATAGAGGAGAGATCCTGCAGATGTTATGGCTACTTTAGCCTCGTTAGAGTGTGATTTATATGGTCCAAAAGCTTGAAGTAATATACTGAAGTAAGTGCTCTTGCCTAGCAGTAGTGGCGAGAGCGCTGAACAGCCGTGGGGCTCCTTTTGCATCGCATCGCTGGCAACTCCAGAAGGAGGCGCCAGCCCGGCCCTGTATAACCTCAACGAGGAAGTGGCCATGGTGCTGAATCCAGCTCGATCGACCCCTGCCTCGCCTCTGCGATAACTGCTCTTCAACCACATACCTCCGGTTACCCATGATGATATGAGGTAGGTTGTCGATCGTAGGATTCGGAGGAACGCTAGCAGTGAAGGCAGCTGCGACTTGGGTTGAGATTTGGGCGCGAGGGGCGCCTAAAACCGTATACGTGTTAGCGGTAGACGAGGAGGTAGTAGCAGTAGTCGATATTATGAGAAGTATAAGTGTATAGGTGCAAATGATGAGGAAGATGTGGGATGATGAATATCTTTCGCAAAAGAAGGCTGATTGCGATGCTCTTTATACTATTCGAACCGCTGTGATAACTTCTACCCCCTCAGAAAGTTTCAAAGGGATCGCTTAAAGTCTAGTATTTTAAGGGCAGTTCGTAGAGTATTAATTAGATATAGAGATATCGTGATATTAACAATAGTGTTATATTTCAGTGACTGCATATACTAGAAAAAAATGGGGCATCGACCGATCTACGGCCTCCTATTAGTCGGATCTATTTATAAATAAGACATTAAGTCTAACAATTCAATCGAGGGGTGATAAATTGCTGACTTGGGTGGTGGCGATGGCGTCAACTTGGCCGATTGGCTTGTATTACTTGCCGAGTGACTTGCACTTGCGGCAGCGCTGAGACTATGTCAGCGGCATGCCGTCAAAAGGAGTGCGATCATCGCTGATCGATGCCATGAACCAATGGTGTCAGGTACCGTCCACACAGCTGGCGGTAGTCAAGCGCGTCATCGATCTTCTACACAACTCGTCGTTGATACTTGACGACATCCAAGACGATTCGCCCATGCGGCGCGGCAAGACAGCGACACATTTGATCTTCGGCGAAGCCCAGTCCATCAACAGTGCCACCTTTTTGTACGTGCGTGTAGTTCAAGAGATCCATGCTACTGGCAATGCAGCATTGATGAAGGTGCTTCTGGAGGAGCTAGACGACCTGCATGTTGAGCAAAGCTGGGATCTGTACTGGAAGTACAATCTAAAATGGCCGACGGAGGATGAGTACTTTAGCATGATTGACCTCAAGACCGGCGGGCTCTTCCGGATGTTGGTGAGGATGATGCAGGCCCTTGGCCCTGGATCAAGTACAGACTTCGTCTGTGATGCCTTGGTATCCATGGTGAGCCGCTTTTTTCAGGTCCGAGACGACTACCTCAACCTCAATTCTCGCGAATACGGCAATCAGAAGGGATGGTGTGAGGATCTGGACGAGGGCAAGTTCTCGTACCTCATCATCCACTGCCTTGAGAACAGCCCCAAGTATCGCGACCGGATCATGGGTCTCTTCAGGCAGAGGACTGGGTGTTCAGGTCCGATGCCCACCGTTGGAAAGGTTCAGATTATCGAGTACCTGCAAGAAGCAGGAAGCTTTGATGCCTGCTGGGAGCTCCTGAACAAGTTGGAAGACGAGATCGAGGGTGAGATCAGGAGGTTGGAGGCAGTTACAGGGGAGGAAAACCCCCAGATGCACCTTCTGTTGAAGCTTCTCAGCGTGAAGAACGAGAAGCCAAACAAAGGAGCGGTGATTGTACCATTAGGAGCGTAGTCTCTTTTTTTATTGGAATATACCTTGCTGAGTTGCTTTTCTTTTGGGCATGACTTGGAAATTCCAAAGCATTTGTACTGTTTCCCAAGCTGATGAGGGCAACATAGGCTTCAGTGATGAAACATCAGACACTTGCCAGCAGACGGTTGTGATGCCTTCTTGGGAATTTCCCCTCTTTGCCGTCAAATCCCTTACATGCTTCTTCTATCATGTCATCGCCAATCTCATGTCCACCACCGCATCATCGCCCATCATCCCATCACAACTCCACGCTTGGCTACTTTACCTTTCCCAGGCATCTCAATCTCCATGGTGACACCCGAATCAGTTTTCATTGTTTGTCTTATGGAAATGTTTTTATGTGTGTCTATCTCAATTCAATTTTCCATATACTTACTTGCCGCATTATCATCCTCGCCATTACCGCCACCACAGCACGTCTGCGAACCCTACATCATTCAAGGAACTGTCTGGGCCGGCTCACCGCAATGTCACTCACCAGCGGCTATGCTTATTTCTGCAGTGATGGGGCACCGCCCGCATACGAAGTGGAGTTCGTCTCATAATTAGGTGATGTTGGCTGACCTTCAGACCAACCCGTTGGGTAAGAAGAACAAAGTTCGGCCAAGCTGCTTGTTGCACAACGTCGCCAAGAACAGTCTCGTGGGTTCGCTCATTAGCCTGCCGTCCCATCTCTAACCTTTATTGGTAGTCGGCAGTTTAAATCGCCGGCGAATTGGCTCCTCGTCCCGATGAACCCTGGTTTTCGGCCGTGCCTCGGTCTTACTTTCCCCGGATTTCGGTTTCGGGGGTCCCCCCTCCCGGCGTGGGCTGCAACCCCGCACGCCACGGTAGTATTCCCCCGCCAGGCTGGGCGAGCTGCAAAGATGACTCCAATGTCGGTTCTTGATCATGATTTGATGGTCTGATGTCTGACCACGTTCGTGGGGTTTGGCTCGTTTGGAGGAACCTTGAACTCACATCCGGGGCGGATAACCAGGGTCGCTGAAGATCCTGCACGGTGGTCGGTATTTGAACCTCGATGTTCCCCATCAAACAAACTGGCGCCTAGTTCTCATCCATGCTCCTCATCCTTTTTTGAACTCACTGGCAGGATATCATGGCCATCGTCGGTGCGAAAGAAGAACACGTCGATCCGCAACTGACGCGGATCGCGGAGAACGACAAGAAGCCATGGTACAAGAAGCCGAATCTGAGGTTCTTATACCTCATTCTCATCCCTACCGGTCTCGGTGTGGAGTGGACCTCCGGATTCGACTCCTCAATGATGAACAGTCTCCAGGCCGTGGAATCATGGTTTGAATGTATGTCGCCGTCTTGTCTCTAGACCATGTTCCGTGATGAGGCAGCTGACATGTCTTTCCAGACTTTGGCCGCCCAAACTCTTCCCGACTCGGTCTTCTCAACGCTATGTACTCCCTCGGCGCTCTCATGGCTATTCCCTTCGTCCCTATTGCTAGTAACTACCTCGGCCGTCGTCGCACAATCCTTCTTGGCTCATGGATCATGGTCTTAGGAGCGGGTCTTCAGGCTGGTTCGCGAAACCAGGACATGTTCTTGGCCTCACGATGGGTTCTTGGTTTTGGCATTCCCTTCGCGATCATCAATGCTTCTTCTTTGCTGGGAGAACTATCATATGTCAAGGAGCGATCCATCATGACGAGTCTTTTCAACGCTTCTTGGTTCGTGGGTAAGTGATTAGAAAGACAAGAAGTCAGCAAAGCCTGGACGGACTGACAAGTCATTCTTCAGGAGCGATTATCGCCGCAGGTGTGACATATGGTATGTGCTTCTGATTCACTCTTGAGATACCCCAGTGGAGTAGTACCCAGTACTGACGTGAAACCTGAAGGCACTTTTCAGATGACGAGTACTTGGGCATGGAGAATCCCCAGCCTTCTTCAGCTGGTGCCCAGCGCGTGCCAGATCTGCTTCATGCCCTTCTGCCCCGAGTCGCCTCGATGGCTTATCTCGAAAGATCGAGGGGATGAAGCATTTGCGATCCTGCAGAAGTATCACAGTGAAGGCGAAAACGGCGACGAGTTCGTGCGTCTTGAATACGCCCAAATCCAGTCCACTATTCAACAAGAAAAGGCGGTGGCCAGCAAGTTCGCTTGGGGAGATGTCTTTAGAGATGCTGCCATGCGCAGACGATTTATGATTGCAGGCATTGTCGGCTTCTTCACCCAGTGGAGTGGAAACGGTATGATCAAGATAATCCCACACATGGAGTCTGTACTAATGATTACGCAGGCCTCCTGTCTTTCTACATGAAGAAGATTCTTAATCTTGTCGGAATTACTGACAACCGAACTGTCCAGAAGATCATCCTTAGTAACACCTGCTGGGGTATGTTCCCCTTCCCCAAGATGAGCATAGAATGCACGAATTACTTCGTCTTTGATGATGCGTTTGTGGTTGTTCCTGTTGTAAGATTGAGGCTGACTAGATAGGTTTGATAAACGCCACACCGATCGCTCTTATCGCGCCACGCTTCCCCCGTAGAAGGATGTTCCTCATTTGCACTATCGGTAAGAAGCCATACTTAGTACTCTTCCCAAGTTTCCGCAGAGTCCGCGGCTTAGTGAAAGTTTGATACGTTCAAGATGGTCTCGAATGACATTCAAGAAGCTCTTCAAAGGCCAGTGGGCATTGACATTGATCATCATGCTAATGGGTTCGAACAGGCACCGCATGCGTCTACACAGTCTGGACTATTGCCTCTGCCAGGTTCGCAATCGATGGATCTAAAGCAGCCGCGATCCCCGTTCTGGTCTTCATCTATCTTTACTCGCCGTGAGTCAACCTTGCATACTGAAACATAGGTATCGCTCAAGTGTCAACCAACTAACGCTTACTCAAAGTTTCTATAACATCGGCTGGAACGCTCTCACGTATGACAAACCCTTCCTCAAAGACTGCGCCGACTTTTCTAACTACCAGCAGGTATACCTACATGGTCGAGATGTTCCCATACACCGTCCGGTCTCAGGGTATCGCCGTTGAGCAACTCACTGTCAGATTCGCTGTCTTTTTCAACACCTACGTCAATCCAATTGCCCTAGACAGCATCGGCTGGAAGTACTACTGCGTATACTGCGTTTGGATCCTCGTTGAGATCGCGACCGTCTACTTCGTCTTCCCCGAGACATACGGCCGAACGCTCGAGGAGCTTAGCTTCATGTTTGAGGGCAAGGAAGTGCAGGATAAGGTGCAGAAGAACACTCAGAAGGTGCTCCAAGTTGAGCTCGAAGATGTGGGCACGCGTGGTGGCTCCCGAGAGGAAGCGCGGGACACAAAGGTGTAGCGGCGATCAGTGTTCGGAAGTCCGGGGTTTGGCGGAAGTATGTGTGATGCGGTAATCGAGTGGTCACGATGTTTTCTTTGGGTCCTTTCATTGAAACTCACGTAAAAACACCAAAATCGTTCGGCAATCTTATCGTGTTGACCGCGCGTGATCCAGAGTGACGTCAACTTCTCGTCTTGAATTTGCCATCGGTCCTGCGGGAGACCGCGGAGACGGGCCGACTGGACCCACATTACACGGAGCTTAGCTCCGCGCGAAAGGGTCCCCAGCAAACAATTCTCACAAATTTCCATGTACAAAACTGTATGAGTTTGGATGGTAAAACGCAATTGCAAGTCCATCTCTCCCGAGAATGGGCTTTCAGGGATGATTGCAAAAGTCCAACAGTAATGGCTCAGGGGTACAAACACGTAGACGCGCGAACTAGGGGTGTGGTGGAGCTGGCGGTCGTTCAAATGAGACGCAATCAGAGGGTTGGGCCGTCTATTAACACCCAGGAAGGGCCGCCTGGGAAAGGGACCCGATTTGCTCTCCATCAAATCGTTAATCATTAGTAATCCTACATGTACGAAAGAGGCAAACTGTTGAACGATCTTCCTCTGATCCCGCCAAGTCAACCTGTCAAACGAGGTTTGTATGCGACCTTGCCGTGCTCCTGGTCCTCGCATTACCTCCTCAGGGCAACGCCAATGATCGACGGAGGGTAGCATGGTACCTGTGGCTTGGTATCTGCACCTTTCCTTGCCTCTAGTGTCAGCCGCGTCATCTTCAGGGATTCCCATCGTGGCTGAACCGCATTTCCGACGCCCTGCCAACTTGCGCAAGATGATCTTCGGCCCCGTGCTCGTCCTTCCTATCGTGCAGCGAACCAACAGGCCGGAGATGCTGCTCCTTTACTTATTCTGGCCCCCTGGTACAGCATCCACCTGACCGCGGCGTGGCACGGCGTGGGATGTTTGCTAACAGTAGCTGGTCTGTCACACAACAACATGGCTGGAGCTGTTGTTCCCGTCACACAACTGTTGGGTTCCGGCGATTCGGGATGACGACAGCAGCACGTCAATTCGAATATCGGCTCGCGTTTGGGCAGTTTGAAGTCAAACAGACGGCACTAAATTGTTTCAAACTGAATACCTGTTTTTTTCTTTAGCTTGGCGGTGAAGTCTCTCCACAAATTTAAAGGCCGGGCAGTATTTAGAATGCACACAATCACACTCTCATGACGCTCACGATGCTCCTTACCTGAATTTAATGTCGTCCTTATCAGCCACGGCTTACCACGATACAATATCTCAGCAATTTCGTTTTAATAGAGGCAGAGCAAGAGAACATACCATTGTTTGTTCACATAATATTGCAAAGCAACATGTCCTTGATAGCAAGAGTCGTTCGCGGCGCCGGCATAACGGCCCACGCCCACGCCCACGCGGCACCGTCTCCGTCATGCGTCGCTCCGACAGCAATCCGGAAGTTCTCCGCACCGCAACCTCCGCATCCGCATCCGCGCCGACCGTTCCACAGCACGCAATCCCGTACTCACGCTAAGCCCAAGAACCCCAAGCCGACTGACCACCCCGCGACCGAGATCAAGCCGCCCAGAAGTACCAACTTTGGCAGCGGCCGCTTTTCCGACTTCGATCTCAAAGGTCGGACGTTTATCGTGACTGGTGGGGCGCAGGGTCTTGGCTTGAGCCTGGCAGAGGCGCTAGTAGAAGCTGGCGGCAAGGGTAAGTCCGGTGATGTCAGCATGACTTTGCAGCGATGAAGGTCTGACGATGTCTCAGTTTACTGTCTGGATCAGCAAGAAAAGCCCCACGAGGACTACGCAGAAGCATTGAAACGTGTCGTTCCGGAATGGGGCGGTTCACTGCACTACAGACAAGCCGATGTTGTGGATACCGAGGGGCTTGATAAGGTCATCACCGAGATCGCCGACAAGAACCAGAGACTGGATGGCGTAATAGCAGCTGCTGGAATTATGCAAATCACCCCGGCGATGGACTATACTGTCCCGGATATTGAGAAGATGCTTGCGGTCAATTACACCGGCGTCTTTATGACTGCGCAGTCCGCGGCCCGGAACATGTTCAAGTACAAGAACCACGGCAGCATCTGCCTGATTGCAAGCATGTCAGGACTCGTCGCAAATATCGGCATGCTGTCTCCCGCGTACAACTCTTCGAAAGCGGGAGTAATACAGCTTGCACGGAATTTGGCAATGGAATGGAGTCCGATGAGAAAAGACGGCTCTGGAGGCATCCGGGTCAATTGCATTTCCCCCGGCCACATCTTAACACCGATGGTGGAGCAGAACTTCAGAGAAGTACCGGGCTTGAAGGAAGAGTGGGAGGGACACAATATGTTCGGTCGACTCGCCGACACAACTGAGTTCAAGGGTGCTGGCCTGTTCCTGATGAGCAATGCGAGCACTTTCATGACGGGAAGCCAGCTTGTCATCGATGGTGGTCATACTGCGTGGTGATAGGTTATCACAATTTCCGTATTCAAGACCACAGACCTAAATATAATGGAATTTAACCAGTGCTGTGTTGCGAAAGGGATTTTGGAGCACGCGAACTATTTTTCGGAGGATCTTCATACCAAATACTTTCCCACGTACAAGAAAACGATGCAGTCTCAATTTCAGACTCTCAGACCTGGGACAAAGTGCCAGTTATTTGATTCCCGTAGATTTAACCTTTGGAACAGCCAGAAGTCCGTTCATTCAAGAATAGTAGAATCCTCTGCAACATCGTGTGATTTGCCGTGGTGTCGACACTGATGTACGTTCGACCCATACAGCAACCTGGGCAGAGAAATGAAAATGACTCGGTGAAAACTATTGACTATACTATCATTTAACAACTCTTGGCGATCCTCAACCCTTCCTATCTCCAGACAGAAAACCAATGCATTGCGACGTGTCCTGCTAGATCTTCCAAAGTAAGCCTTATTGCCCACGTACTAGCCAATATCAGTGCGGGTTCTTTCCAAGATAACGAGTTCCCAAACCTGCGATCAGAACCATGAGAACCTGATATTTGCAATATCCATATCCTCCTCTTGTGGATCATTTCCAGTCCGCACGTCTATACTGATTTTCACTTGTACTTGGCTGCTGTTTGCTGCCCTGGCGATTTCCATGCAGATAAACTTTGCAAACTTCGTCTTCATCTCCTCGAACTTTTCTACTTGTCCCATTTCCACGACACCCTCCACCTCAGCATTTGAGGTCTCCATGAGGAAATGAAGTGACTCCACATCAGACAGCTGTACCCATGCTGGAAACTCAGTTAGAAGTTCAGAAAGCGTCTTTTCCCCGAAACCCCCTTTTGGTTTCCAGTGCCGCTCTCTGTATTTCGGATAGTGTGTCACGACTGTGTATGTGAAGTTGGGCTGTGCAATAACAGTCTTCGGGCCGACGCTGTTCGATTTAGCGTTGTTGCGGGCATTTGACCCGCCTTTGGCGACTGTTTCTTCAGCGACAACAGGCTCGGATGTGAAAGTCCCCGTAGAAGGATCCACGCTCAGAATCCCCGATGCAGCCTCAGGTTTCTCGGCGGCTTCTGCTCCCCTAGTCGCGATCGGAGTCATTGCGCGATGCATGGGCAAATCTGCGGTCGTTGAGATGACCTCTGTTTCGGCATCCTGTTGCATGGTCCACTCATCGATGAAATCGTTGACGGGGTCTTCTCGCGGTGCATCTTCAACAGTGGGCCGAACCGAAGACGTTGCTTTTGCAACAGTAGCACCGTCTGACACAGCCAGGTTGTTGCCAGTAGAGCCCAGGCTTGATGTGCGCTCTGGATACTCTCCGGCTGCCCAGTACTGCTCCGGAGCACTTCCCTCCTACATACCACCCCACCGGCACCCACTGTTAGTGCCGCGCTGGGTCTGTCACCCTAACACTAACACCACCAAACCTACCCCCTAACGACCAGAACCCTCGCCCGCGATGGCCTCATAG
>VYYT01000082.1:0-95108 GCA_032988895.1 Colletotrichum kahawae | reverse complement strand
GTTATATTCTATTATATTATCTTTAAGATTTTTAAAAATATATTATTAATTAATAATATTATCTTAAATATTATCAATATCTCTAAATTTTTATAAGTACCCTGAATAATCTAGCTAATTAGAGGCTAGGATTAGTTACTTTACTACTAATTAACTTATTTTCTTAACTTTAGTTTACAGCGTTAAATATTAGTGTATAAGCATTTATAGTTAAACGTCTAAGGTAAAATAAACTTTTAAGTACCTCTGAATAGTTTAGCTAATTAGAAGCGAGGAAAATAAGCACTCCTAAGTTATTATTTAATTAATATAGTTATCAATTAGTAAATAATAATAATTAAACTTCTTTTTAATCTGTTATTATTATATTTATTAAAGATATTTTTAAATACTTTAACTAATAATATATAGGTATATACTAGTATTTATACTACTTATATACGTTATAAAATAGTATTTTAATATATAATTAGTTTAATTTTAATCTATATAGCTTATTTAATTAAAAAGATTTTTTCTATTTAATTACTAATTAGTATACTAATACTAGTCCAGTATAGTACTAGTATAGGCTATACTAATACTAGTCTAGTACTAGTAGACCCCCCTACTAGACTAGCCTAGTATTAGTATAGCCCATACTAGACTAGACTAGACTAATTTCCAACCCTGCTGGTGAGCCATTCAGCATTCCCTCGCATATCGGCAGCGAGTTTGGGTGGTTTCTCTGCTGAGATCCTCGATGCCGACGCCGGATCCTGTCTTGGTACAGCGCGGATGTCCTCGTCCCAAGCCTCATTTTGAATAGGAGCTTCTTGGACCCTGGAACCTACTCGAGGCAGCCCCCCACCACTACCTTCGGCCCCATACTGGACTTACTTTCGGGAATGCCTCACGGCTGTCGTCTCCGGCGCCGGTTATGTTGGAGTCGCACGAGAGGGCACAAGTGACGGCGGCGACCTGCAAAGCTCCCGGCCGTGACAAGGGAGGTTTTGCGGTGTTGGTAATATGCAAGCTTGACATCCAAATCTGTGGACGTGAATAAGTAGGCAGCGCGTCTGCCAAATAATTGTCAGTCCATGAACCCCCCTCCCCCCGGCTTGGCCCGAAATCCGCAGACAGCTCGCCGCACCTATGGGTCTGAGACCCCGAAAACGCCGCCGGGAGTCCGTGCTCGGCAACGACATAGTCGTCCCATGTCCTTAGATTTCGTCCACTCGCATTTCCGATCAGCTCCCTTGAAACAGAAAAACACACTTTCTGCTCCCCGACGGGCATCAGACGCCCACATATAGCTTCCGCGACTGTCTGCGTCTCGATCTGCACCTGTCCATTTCCCGCCGCCGAACAGCTCTCAGTTGTCCATAACCCTGCATGCGTGTCGTGTTTCACTTACAAATTGCCGGAGCGAGTGTCCTTCTCTGCCTATGCATTCCAACGGAACTCGACATGATTTATGTCTTTAGGAAATTGGCATCATCCTCGTCTACGTGGCTTTGATCAGGCCAGATATCAGATGTGATGCGAAATGCGGGAAGCCGGTCTTTTGGTTGACTACGAGCTCCTGGTCAGTAGTAATGCTCCTTGTCCCAACAGAGAGATGTTGCAGCATGCATATAAAGACTCTCATAATAATGGTCGGCAAGCAGAATCCTCAAGTGCTTTGTATTCGGCAATCTCATGGCCGGCTTGGCTGCTAGGCGCGTACAGAGATTACCACCCTCTTCTGAGGGTAGGGCGGTCGATCATGTCATGGGTATGGAACACTGAGCAAGAGGTAGGTTCACGGCTTACACAACAAAACTGGGAAAGTGAGCATCAGCCCGCCTGAAACTTAGTCTACATTCAATGCCGACGTTAATCATGCGTGACCATATCCCAAATATCGAAATCCGCTCCAACATGTGGGTGGAAATTCGCCTTGCAGTTCGCCCAACGTTGAGTTGCAGTTAAAGCGGTGTCGCGTGAGTAGGGTTTTTTCTTGACGCCGGGCCCGTCGATATCCTGGATTTGAGTTCATCCCGAACACTCGCCCTCAAAGCTTTGCACAACAAGGGTAGCAGACAAAACATTTTTAATCAAGCTTTCGGGTGCTTACGAAGGCATACTCGCCTACAGCAGGCGTGGTTTCGTGCGAACATGATTGGGATCCTCCTGGGCGCATCACTGACTGGTGGCTGAGTGTTACAACAACCTTCGTCGCAAACAGCTCAGCCGACTTGGCTTGGTTCACATTCTTTTTTGCGTATCTGATATGCAGTCCGAATTGCCGAAGCATTCCAACCATACTAAGTCCCGCCGGTCAGCGTTGGCCACATGTCAGTTGAGGGGACGTGGCAGCGCCCACGGACGTTTACTCGGCCGACACTTAGGTCGCGCATGATTCACCCAAGCCCTGCAGCTTGCCTTTCCTGGTGCTCGGTCCACCATCTAGGCTGAGCCGTGTCAGCCCAAATCCTTGAGCAGTGTTCATTGTTTGAAGGCATCTTTCAAGGTTGACAGCAACTCTAAGCCTATCAATACGCAGTTCTAAGATTGGAAGACTTCGACGACGGTATTAATGGATGATTCGATGGAGCCGAAACATACCTAGAAGCAGAAGGGTTGCAAGCGCCGAGTTTGACCCCAAGGACCTTAAATCCCACCCCATAGGTAGGTATGCGAAACTGATCAGAAGGTCCCAATATAAGTTGATCAAGTGGTGTGTCTGGAACATACGACCATACCCATTGGAGAACTCGGGATCCCGTCCGCTCTCCCATAGATAAGCCAAAGAGGGCTGGATTAGTAGTTGGGTCGGTGACGACCAGCGAATACCCGGTGTCGTATGTTACGTTTTTGTTTTTTCGGGGTTTCAAACGCATAGTTGGGCCAGACGGAGAAAGAGAATGTTCTCCTACTAGTTAGTGTACGTATCTATTGTTTAGCATAGTCTCTCGCTACTGCTCTATATATTTCTGTTATCACAGATTGGGTGCTTCATAATCCTAACTAAGCGCCAATCTACTTTGTATTAGAAATGCGCTTTTACTTGCACCCCATACACACGTTGGGTGTTCTATCTTGTCTACGTCTCGGAGCCCCTATGTGTTACTCTAGTGACAGTGAACAGTCTTCAGGGTCCAAGAATGTCGACTTCAAGGAGTTGCTAAGACGTTGATGTCGATTAATGACTACCAAGCTCCCTCGAGGACATGACATTGAAAGAAACATGCCCGAGATGCCCCAAGCTCGTCAATAGCCAAGTAGAGTCGATAAAGGAGTTGCAGGCATTTCTGGTAAGCACACCAGCCGACCGATTACTGTATTCCATGTGAAGTTCGTTTACAAAGCTTCATGGAGTTGTTCAATTGCGAAGCGGAAGTCATACTGAATGTAGCGGCAGGTCTATGAGACCTGGCGCGTAATACATTACAGATAGACGTCAAATGGCAGTATGCTAACATTACCCTCATTAGGGTGCTCACAGACGATACCCGCAGGCTGATATAGAGCGCCTCGGAATGTGCTGGTCCGTACGTGTAACTCGAAGAGCCCCAATACATGCGGCATTGGGAACTCGGTAGCTCAGATTTGTCGATACGACGACGTATGTTTCCCAAAACGACGATGTCCGGGGGATACGGCGCCGCATCAATCTCCACCTGGGACGGCACTGCGAGTGGGCTCTCGGGATCGCCCCGGGCTATGCCCAAACTTTGCTTGCCGCATTCAGCCATTGAACGCGACATCGAAGCGAGTGCGACGACACCCCCGGCAAGCCGTCTGCACTTTCGCCTCCAGACGTGTGACACCTGCCCGCCCCCGAGACGGCATAAGTGGCTGTGATTATGGACAACACTGCCTTCATCAGCATAGCCAGCGGGGAAAATCATCTTCCCCGCACTTATTACGCAGTCACTTCTGTGAATGGAAACTGGACGCTGCGTGGCCACGTGCGGATGGCCCTCGGCGGCTTCATCTGAAGTCTCTCGGTGTGTCATGTGTGACCGTATTCGCAGTCCGCCACAACTACCTCCTCGGCTGGCGTTTGCTAATCGTCGTCATAGCTACAACCGTGCACATCTGTCAAGGACGACTTGAGTATAAGACCCCGTCGAATTCTTCTACGAGACTGAGACTTGATCGCGGCCCAATACAATCCATTATGGAACCTTTCAGGATGTCCGTATGATTACAGTGAAAAAAACGCAACAAGCAACCGATTTTCGTCACGTACTCAAACACATACAACAATTTCGATAACAGAAATGTGCGGCTGCAAAAGACGCCGTGAAGCCCGGGCCGCCTGGCTCGAACAACGTGCCGCGGATGGCGGACGATGCGGAAGGGGCTTCGGCCCAGGTGCAGGCCCGCCTTTCCGTCCTCCGTTCATGGGCGGACCTTTTGGTCGCTGGAGAGACTCGCCACGAAACTACCGAGATGGTGACCCCTCCCAACTTCAACCCCTCAACCCTCGAGATGTGACGATCCCGCGAGACGTTGAGGAAGCAGCCTCTCCTCGAAAACACCATCCTTCTCAGCCTCAACAACCTCCGCAACCTCCCCAGAAAGACGTTGGCCGCGTGTCCTTCATGTCAGGCCCTTTCAGTAAATGGCGAGACTCTGTTAGGAGCGACACCAAGACGGACATGAGAAGGGAGTCCACCACTACGCTGCCCCCGCGTTACGCCTCCGGTGTCACAGTCGTTCCGCAAATGGAGAAGGAGAAGCGCGAATCGCTTCCACCGACATACGATGCTGCGACGAAGTACTGAGCAAACCACGAGCACAATGGAGAAGAAGGTTGGGGATGGATCTTTGTTTGCCGAGGCATATGAAGTAGATAAAATATCTGGCCGTGTTGAAGAATTCACGACACAGGAAGTACGTGAATAAAGCTCGCTATTAAAATTTACAGTGTGGTACTATCCGTCTGTTCTGGGTATTTGGGGTATAAATCCAACGCTTGTAGTCAAACAAAAAACGACATTGCGCTATGATACTTTTCGTGCCGAACATGTATGGTTCTGTATACCCAGATGTGTCCAAGAACACCAACATTAGATTAGTACGCAAAATAAGTCACAGCGTGTAGTTGGCCATTCAGTCCCATTCTTCGTAGCCGCCAGCGCCGTAAGGGTTCCATTCTTGTCCCGGATAGCTTGTTGCGCTCATCTGAGGCGCTTCGGGGTCATCTTCCTTCCTGTACTTATTTCCCGAGGACTGCTTCTCTTCGTAGGGATCAACGAGAATCTTTTCTTCCTGTGCTTCGAGTCGCATCGTTCTCATGCGTTCGTCCTCAGTATCCTCTAACTCGGCTCTTGTGCTTCTGCCTCGGGCGAGAGCTGTGACGCCGGCGCCGTTGGCATTGCCATTCGTATGGGTAGCATTGCGTGGAGCCTCGTCTGCCGAACTTTCGCTGACTTGGCTTTGTCCAGTGCTTGTCACAGTGATAGGTTTTGCAGGTGGCGGAAGCGGTCCAGACGGCAGACGAGGAGTTGCGTCGTAAATATCGGAATCAGAAGTGTCCTGATTGGCCTTCTGGATGTTGACGCTTAAACGTGTACCTGCGCCTGCAGGCTGGTCATTTACAACTCCCGCGTCTGAGATCGTCCTCATGTCTGGCGAGACGCCGTGAGAGCCCTTTCTGGCGGGGCTGGCTACGTCAACAGCAAGGCCTGGCACCGATATCTGCATCTGCGCCGGGTTGGAAAATGGCTGCTCGGCGGATGTATTCTGACGCGATTGATCTGTATGGTGATTGTTGGTACTTGGAGGTTGAAAACCTCCGCCATGCGAGGACTGAATTTGCGGGGAGTCCAGTGATTGTCGGACAACAATTTCTGTAGGAACTTCCCCATGAGAGGGTTGCTGTACTTGTAATATGGTATTAGACTTTGTGTGATTATTCCCTTGGACGTCGGCCTGGCTAGAATGTGTGTGCAATTGCGGATGATCTTGGGCATAGACATGGGGGTTTTGTTCAACATTTGCCGTATGGTAGGATTGGATGTCCTGGCTGGAGTGATACACCCCTCTTGGGTCTGGTTGTTGTTGAGGTTGCTGGTTATATTCCTGCGCACCGTGATTGGTGCTATTGAAACTAGGTTGTGCTCCATAGCTGGCATGTGACACTATGGATTGGTAGGACGTAGTGCTCACCCGGCGATCAGCTTGATAGGATGCCGTGAAATGACTAGGAGCTTGCGGCTGTTCTTTGGGTGCCAAAGCCTGCGACTGGTTGTACATGGAAACCCCGGATGGGTGCCTATGTGCAATTGGTGGCTGTGCGTAACTTTGCTGTACTGGCTGCATGTGATGGTGAGGATATTGAGCGGGAGGTGATGGGCGTCCAATATCATACGGAGATGGTGCTACATGCCCTTCTCCGTGAACGGCTGCGTATCCACGAGGAATAGGGACTTGGTCGTATTGGGGCTCTTGATACGGCTGAGTTTGTGGCATGCTTGGGGTCGGACTGAGGCTGGCGGGGACAGCCCTAGTCATGATAGGATCACCCGACGGTCTATGATATTGTAGGACTCGCCCTGTGCCTTGTGATATCTCAGAGCTTGCGCTAGACATGCTGTGTTGCGGGGGAGGTCTTTGTCCAAGAGATGCCGCTGGCGATGGATGACGCTGTTGCTGATGAGTAAGCGGCCCTTGCATTGGGTGAGGGTTGCGTTGATTCAGAGGCCCAGGTGGTGGCGTCAATGTCTGTCCAGGTCTTGTTTGAAAGGGCTGCGCGTGCGGTCCCCTGTCAGGCGGTGGCATTTGCTGCGGCTGCGGCTGCTGTTGTTGTTGTTGGTGGGGTCGGGCCTCAGGTTGCTTCGATGATCTCTTGAAGGCGCTGAAAAGAGACTTTGTCGTGGACTCCTTTGGATGACCTGGATGAGATGAAAGGTGGGCGGCTTGGGCAGAGGTCCTGTTCTTGAACCACTTCGATACTGAGCTATGTTGACCCTCATCATCCAATCCCTGTGCGGCGGGCTGGTGGCTCTGGTTAGAGAACTGCGGCAATGAGGATCGCTGGGTCTGAAGCTTGTTTGCTTGATAAGACTGCACCATACGTCCATACCCAAGTCCAGGAGCCTGTTGAGATACATCATCGTTCTGATCTACTCCTATAGAACCAGTTTGAACTGGTCGGGATTGGTGTCGGTCAGTGAATGGCGCTTCACGCGTCGTTGATACTGCAACAGAGGCAAACGACTGCGGCTGGGAGACAGGCGGGGGCTGTGGTGAAGCTGAGATGGACGACCGCTGCAACATGTCCGGCGCATGCACCATCCCGTTGGATGGCGATGCTATCGCATCTGATAGACCTCTCAGCGACATAGTATGTTCTAGATTTTGTTGACCAGCATCAAGCCCCTGAATTCCAAGTGCATGAGCTTGAGAGTCAGAAAAGGTTGGAACATGAGAGCCGGCGGCTCGGTCCTGTCCAACATCCAATCGCGCAGGTGACTGCTGCGCAGAGGGATTTGGCATGAGGTATGTACCAGGTGCTTTCCGAGACTGTGCGGTTCCCAATACGCCCTGATGAGAGGCATCAGGTTCGGCTCTCCTGTCAGTAACGGTACTAGATGCGTGTTGCGCTTCCATAATGGCAGCATCACGATTCTGGTGTGCATTTAAGACGGGAGATATAAGTTGGGAAGGTTGGGGGCTCATCGTAATCGAACTGGCTGACCACGGTTCGTCCAGTGTTGTTTGTGGCTGAGTCTCAATGCTTCGCCCTGGATGAGCGGCCGAGCCCTGAGGAGATGAATGTTGCTGATCTGGGCCAAATTGCTGGTTTATCGTAGGTGACGGCCCCATGCGACTTTTCAATCCTGGGCTCGAAGGCGGATGCTGCTGTGCGGGCTGGAGAATCCTCGGCTGAGCAGGAGCATGGTTGTTTGGATGTGGAATAGCCTGAGTTGATTGTTGGGATTCTTGGTTTCTCGATGGCCGATGACCAAATATGCCAGAAAGAAGATTTCCGGCCGAACTTCTCCTCCTGCGATCTTCTTCACCGACAGCCTGCAAGTGCGTACTTTGAAGTAGACTAAAGGGCCCGGATCCTGTTGTATTGCTACGCTCTCTCCCTGCGGTGACTTGCGATGAAGACGCATCAAGTTGAGTAGCAGGTGCCCCGGAGTGATGACTTTGAAAAGATGATGCCAGTGAATGGGAGGTCCCCGGCTTTTGAGGTGGCTGTAGCTCCTGTTGGCTGGACGTACGATTGAACACCTTGCCTGCGAAACCAGAGAAACGTTTTTTCGGAGGGGCTTTGGGACCGCCAGCTTGATCATTGCCAGCGGTCGAAGTCGATGAACGCGACAATGTTGGTAGCGCGGCAGATGAATCGTTAGCAGCTGAACCAAGCCAAGAACGCTTTCGCTCTGCAGGCCCAGCCGGTGGCTGAAATTGAGCAGAGGCAGGGTTGGGACTAGCTTTGGGGGACGGTGTGGCCGCTTCACCCTCCTGTCGTTGTTGAGACCCAGTGTCCGACGGTTTAGAGCCTCTTAAATTGAGGAAGAGGCTGGACCGCCGCTTCTGCCGCCCGCTTTGGGCTTCCCCAGCAGCCATGTTCGACACAGTATCTCTGGTCCTGTCTGCGGAATCAGCGAGGTGACCAATTTGGTCTACCTCATCTTCCTCAAAGCTTTGCCTTTCTCTTGAAGAGGGTCGTGAGAAGCGATCACCAATTTCTTTGAGGAAACCCGAGCTGCGTCTTTTCCTGCCCCGCTCATCATCTCCTGATAGCTCCACACTACTTACTTCAAAGTCTGCTGTATAGCTTCTCTGTATCGAAGAACTATCCCGGGGGAAGACCTGGTGTCCTAAATCGTAAGAGCTGCGGGGCCCAACCGGCGAAACTGGGTTGGGTTGGCCATGAGGCGAAGGTGTAAATAGACCTGGATATCGCTGTGCCGATGATGGAGGCACCTCAGAGAACTTTTGTCGAGGTGGTAGTTGCGTTTCTTGCCGCAGGACTGTTGGTGAGGGCACCCCAGTCTCCTTATCGAATCCAAAAAACGGCTGGTGTGGAGAGGCTGGACTACCAGACAGGCGATTGCGACTCGCAGGCAAAAGAGGCTCCGACAGATGAGATTCTTCTAATTTCCAGGGCCCTTGCGGCGGTAAATGCTGAATGGGGTTGCCCCCTATAGTTGGGGATACCACGCCCTGTTGTGAGCGCATGCCAAGTGGTGGGCCACCGCTAGTTCGTCCTGCCTGTTCAAGTTTTGTGTCGATAGGGTGAGGAGTAGGACCACCAGGTCTGAAGGAATGCCGGGGATCCAAAGCCCTCTTCTCATCATCGCCCCATGCAACACCAGTGCTCTCTGTGGCGAGCGTTGCCGCCTGGGTAGACGTGGCTGAGATGACTTGGTGAGACATAGCACTATCTTTGCGCGATGCTGAAAGCCCGGTCTCGATTCGGGCAGGTTGCGCGAACCGAGCAGACACATCCCGACCTACATATTGATGAAGTGATGGAGTGTTAGCATCGATCATGGCCTGGCTTGTGGTAACTGTGGCAACCGGAGAAGACACGATAACCTGACTGTCGACATCGTCGTCCTCTTCAAGAGAGAAACGCTTCTTTGCTCTTTTGGTGAGATTGATACCGAATGTGGAACTCCGTCTGATGGGTGGAAGGCCGACGAAGGAAGCTTGGCGCTGGGGCGATACCGACTGTTGTTGCGACGGAAGCTGCTGACGAGTCTGGAGTTGGTTCTGTTGCTGAGTCTTTTGGTTCTGGTCCTGATCCTGCTCCTGCTGGAGTACTTCATGTTGAGTATGGTGACGCAAACGGGCTCGACCCTGTTGTGATACCTGTTGCGCATCCGAAGATGCACCGCCGCCAGTAGCAATGTCCGAACCATCTTCGTTGTCAAAGACCTCTCTACTAGACTCTGTGGGTTGGAATGACCGTACCAATTCTGGTGACTCGGGGGACAAAACAAAAACTTGCTCAGAGGGAGCTGACTGCGGCGATACCACGACCCAGTCATCGTCACTTCTGGCGTTCTTCGTTGTCGAAGCGGTTTGGAATTGCGCAGCGGGGGCAGCATGGGGCACATGCTGAATATGGGGGCTCAAATCCCTGGATTGCCCCATCTCAAACCTTTCCTCTTCAACCAAGGGTGTGCCTGTGAAGGGATCCCACGACGGTTGCGTCTTGCCAATAGGTCTTGGAACCTGAAGATCGCCGGTGCCATTAACGAAGGTCTCTCCGTCGTCGGCGTTGTCATGATGATTAGGGGCCGATATGGGCTGGGTGTCCGAGACGGGCGACACGGGCTCGGACTCGCTGTCCCGGCTAACACCGGCGGCATGCTTAGGGGTCTGAGGCCGGGGTGGGGCCCAAGCCGAGGCCTGTTTTTCCTGAGTCAAGGCGTCGAATGGGGAGATACGCGATGTCTGGGGTAGTTGAGGCGGTGGAGTCCGAGATGCCGGATGTTCCGGGATGGTCTGTGGACCAGGAGCCGGGCCAGAGAGTGATCCCGAGAACGATGCTGAATGCGCATGACTGGCCGCACGAGGTGATGAACGGGTTCCGACACTAATGCCCCATGACGTACGCCGCTCTGGTTTGGCATTGGACTGGGGTTGGACCGATGGGGGGGAAGAGTCGCGCTGTGGGAGAACAAGCAATTAGAGATGATCACCACAAAAATGCCACGTGGAGTCTTAAATGTCCGAGGGCACCACAGGGGTTACATGATCGTGCAAAAATAAAGAGTCGTAGCATTCCTTAATTCATACAGTCCCGTCATCCTGGTCAGAAAGGGAGACACATAGCTCATGAGCGAGTACCAGGGGGGGAATAGAAGGAGAGAAGACAAACGGCAAATGGGAAGAGACGGGAACGGAGCCCCTTTAGACCATCCGTACAGCTAGAGGAAAAAGAAGGCATGCCCTGTGATGTGACGACCCCAATTGAGAGGAATGTTAAAGAAATACCTTGTCACCAGTGCCACGGAGTTTGTTCTTGCCCTTGCTCAATAAACCTTTACCCGCCTTACCCGCCGCAAGCAACAGTCCCTTGCCCTTTGCCCCGACTTGACCACTCGAATGCTTGAAATCACTCCCAGGCGAATGGGACCCCATGGATACGCTGCCTGCGGGAGGACGACCCGATGATGTTGCTGTGGCTGCTGCTGTGCTGACATTGGTCGAGCTAGCGTTGAGATACTGTTGATAGTAGGGCTGTTGAGAATTTGGCTGGGACGCTGTTGGTGATGATGATGATGGTTGGCTAATATTTGACGCGTTGGCCGCGAATGACGCCGTCGCATTGGCGTGCTCAGGATGCTGAGACTTGAGGTTGACGAGCCAGTTGTTTAATCCTGAATCCATTGACGCAAATTGCGCTCTAGTCTCGTTGTACTTATTGATTCTCTCCGATGCGCTTTGAATCTCCATAATCTCCTTAAAGTTTATGATCTTAAGAGGTGCGACTGGCTGGTCTTGCGGCGCCTCGGCAGGCGCAGGCGGCGGCGGCGGCGGCGGCGATGTCGCTTCCGAAGATCGAGCCAACGCCGGGTGTTCGCCCGGTGGTGGGCTGGGGGACACGGGATTGGATGAAACCCGAACCATTGACTTTTCTTCGGCGAGGGACAGACGTCGGGGAGGGGCGGCCGAGGCGTTGTTCTTATCAGTCACGGCTGACACGGGTGAAGGAGGCTCAATGTTCTCTGAGTCCAGCCGATCTCTCGGCACCGAGCTGACCTGCGACACTTGGTGTGACATCGTGCCTGAAGTTGTTGGCACCGCAATATGCGTCTCGTCCGTAGTGCTGGTAGATGGTTGAGTTTGTTCAGCGTCCCTTGTCTCTTCAGACGACAACGCTGGAGACTGTTTATGTCCCAGGGCAGGTGAACTTGAGCTGGCAGGAACCACAGGGGGTTGGGAGTCCGACACGGGTTTCTCTTGGGAATCACCCGGACCTGGTGTTGGCGTGACTTGTTCCGATTCCGCTTCCCAGGAAAATCGTCGACCAAGAGTCGGAGGCGTTCCTGCGTTCTCCTTGCGAGGGCTCAGAGGAGGCACGTCGGAGACATTCTGTTTCGCGACAGAGTGAACATCCAACTCTGGCTGCTTCGCCGGTAGCTCCGGCACATCAGGCTTATCATCGCCTGCAACCCAATAATCATCATAGACACCGTGCAGGTATGTGCTCTCGCGAGGACCGGTATCCTCTTCTGACTGTCCCGCTCGATTACCGTTGAAGCTATCGAAGTCACTTGTAGGCCGGACTGGACTGAGGCTTCGCATGATTTCTTCCCTGAGCTTGTCGCTTTCTTTGACAGGAGACGGTGAAGTGACAGTGCTCATGGTAGATTCGCGCTGCAATCTCTCAGGTGCCACGAAGCTGGATGAGGGATCCGAGTGCCCAGCGTTCAACGGCGCCAGGGGATGAACGGGAGCGTCGGCCGAGTGACTTTCATCACTGGGCTGGCTTGAGGAAGGCATTGGCTGCCCCGATACATTAGAGATGGATATTGGCACCGACGCGACACCCATCACAGTTGCGACACCGCTGCCTGGGACCTCTTCATGCTCGTTGTCGGAGATCGGGGAAACTTCGCCAGGATCAACGCCCAGCGTTTTCTTCTCTGCAATAGCAGGCGGCGTCTGCTCGTCAGTGACTGATCGAGTTTCAGTGACCCAGCCGCCGGGAAGAGAGGGCCGCGATGGCAGAGATGTCAGATTCGATTTGGTGGGATCTATGTTTTCTTGATTTCGAGGAGCCTGTGCCGGCGGATTTGAATTTTTTTGGGATTGCTGAGGCACCCGAGGGGGGTCGGCTCGTTGAGGAGTTGAGCTCCCGGTCGATAGTGCAACAGGAGTAGCCGGCGAATCCCCAACATGCGGTGGTGCCGCAGCAGCCGCCGCCCTTGCTGCTTGAAGTTGCGGAGTAAACTCGGGCATTGGGGGTGCGTCGTCGGCAAATTTACCGGGGCTAGAAAAGAAATCGTCTCCAAACAGAGACATGCGAGCCAGATCAGGCAAACGGGGACTGGATGAGTAGCGGCGTTGTTGAGCAACTTCTTCCTCACTTGGACGTTCAATCTGAGGTTCAGGTGCGGGGGCTGGGATGGCCAGGCTGGAACTTTCAGAATTTGGGGGCATAGTCTGATTGTGGGCATGGTTTTGCGGCCGCATAAGCACGTTGTCGAAGCCGTATTCGCTCTTTCTCTCTGCAACTGGCGCTAGGGTCGGTCGCAGATTGCCTTGGGCTGCATCTTCTCCTTCAAGCTTTCCCAAACTGCTGCCACCGGCTTGTTCGCCACTATCAGTGTCAGCAGGAGGTGGCTTGGCGGGCGAAAGTGAGCGGTCGGTCTTGGGGCCGCTGCTGCTATCCAGACTGGGTCGTCCCGAGTCCATGGAACCTCGTTCCATATCCTTCTCACTGTCGAAACGGCGATAGATATCCGAGGGTCGAACAAAGGATGGCTTCGAAGTCGAGGACGCGCCAGGCGATATGATACCTGAAGGAGATCCTGAGCGCTGCTCGACCCATGGAGGATGAGTGGAGCTTGACCGAGAACTAGGAAGGCGATCACTGTCATGTTGGCCCATGCTGCTCTTACGAGGTGGGAATCGGGTGGAGTGCGGTTGCGCTGGCGGTTGCGCCGGCGCTGGTGAAGTTCGCCGGCCGCCATTCGGAGGTACCAGACTTTGTGGCTGTTCGTTCCGACCGAGAGAGAGCTCCGGTGTTGGGCCAGTTTTAGTAGATTGCGGCGATACGAGCTGCTCATAAGGGCCCTTGTCGGAGACGCTGTCCATGGAAGACGGTCCCGAAACAATCGGAGGTTTAACATCTTGCGGTTCGCAGCGCGCAGGCGCAGGCGCGGGTGATGACGGAGTCTGAATTTGTAAAGGCGGTAGGCCTGCCGTGACCCGAGGCCTGGTGGACAAACCCGACTCGTTCAAGGCCGGCTGCGGCGGTCGCATCGTTGGCAGTCCCGCGGATTGAGGCGTAGGTGGCTGGTGTGACGGTAGGTTTGACGGTAGATTCGCAGTTGTTGCCTGGCTGGGGCTCGATTGACGAGAGGCAGGCTTGAGAGGTGGGACAGGAGTTGGTTCCTCGAGCTCCTCATCGTCAAAGTCGTTACCCCAATCATCGCCATCGTAGTTCTGAGTCTTAGCCTCAACCCATTTCTTCGTTTTCTTCCTGCCCAAGTTGGTCTTGTATGCACTCGTCGGCGTCTCGGGGCTTCTGGAAATTTACTGAGGTTAGCACCTGCATCTATGCCTTGCAAAGAACATGGCTGGGGAGAACCCACAGAGGCGACTGGCCATGAGGAGGCCTGAAGCCATAGTTATACGGGCCGCTCATCGCGTCGTCAAAGTAGTCGCGACAAGAGCGTCAATCGCCGCATGTCTCTGCTAAAGCGTGTCTGGTGACAATTGATCCGAGGCAGCCAGGCGACTCGGGATTAGATATCGTTAGGCGCGCGGCTGCGACCGGTGGTTCACTTGATGGGGCACTGATCGGGTGAGACTGGAAATGGAGATGGTCTACCTCGGGTTGGGATGGCCGACGCTGGTTTGAATAAGAATAGAATAATATGACGAGCCTCGGAGCAGGACTGTAGAGATCCGAGTCCAGGTAAGACTGGACAGTCGCTTCACCACCTTGAATGGGTCGGGGGTTCGGATGTTGGTGCAGGTCGCCAGTCTGACCGGCCACAACTTTTGCTGGAGAAGTACGATTAGACCCAAGACGGGGGGGGGGATGATAATTTGGGGGCTTGGGGAGGTGGCTTGGAGCGGACCTTAGCTTATTAGCTTATTACTCTCACCTTACCAGCCTACGATTATTTCCCGTCAAGCCATTGGGGAACGTAAGGCAGCGAGCGCAGAGTGCGGACGCAGCCAGTTGGCCTCTCCTCTCAGCTGGACTGGGCTGGGCTGGGCTGGGCTGCATATTTTCGCAATCCGTATTGGCGTGGTGTACTGTCATATCCCTGTGCCAGTATGACTCGATGTCACTCTGCAGCGAAACTGTGGTGGACGAATACTCGGGGCATTGAAAGGATGGAGCCGTTGACCGTGCTCAAAAAGAGGGGATCAGCCTGGGTGTCTTTCCAATGGCAGCCCAAGGACGCCCCGTCCACTTGCAGGAAACGTAGGCAGGCAGATGGTGGAATGCTACACAGCGCAGAATCACGAGGGGTGAGTGAGGCATTGTGGCATTGGGGTGGTGCCTGTCCGCCCGTCTGTGTGCGTGATCTGTGATCGGTGAGGGCGGAAGCGCGGCTATGCATGGTCTCTGCTCAGACTGGACTCTTTAGCTGACGGCGGGCTGGCATTGTATTTCCATGGCACGCCGCTGATAAGCTTTCAGCATCGTTTTTCACAGATAAGGTAGTAAGTAGCAGAACGAGGTGCGTAGCCGTTACATACCTAGGCTAGGAACATTCATTTGCGAACTTGCATCTCAACACGGTGCCGCGATGCCGCCTACCTACTCAGCGGACTTCATGGTGTCATGGAAGGTGGTTCATCTTACAATTTGGATCACCTCGGTCCGTGCAGCCATTTTTAGATGTGGCGGTGCGTGCGTAATACTTGGAGAAAGTTTACCTAGGTATTCGTCCCTACCTACCTTAGGTACCTTACCACAGGGAGGCGCCAAGGACATGGAAGGCGAAGGTCCAACGCCGAACAATAGAACGCTGTAAGGTACGAGCCACACGTGCGCCGCGCGCTCTAATTGCGCTCTGCAGTCCAGCCTCTGTTCCGAAACAAAAAACCACGTTGGCGGTTGGATCGGACACCCTGGCCCCGTCACTCCGACTGCAACAGACTGTTGCTCCGGACTTTGAATTTCCAAGTCTGACAGACGACACCTACGGCTAATCTGTATTCTGCACAATTCGAGATATCCGCTTAGACCAAGTCGCGACAACAGGCTCCGTCGCGCATCTCGTATCGCATCGCACCATCTTGCCTCGCTTTCTTGTTCAACTACCTGCCCAAAAGCACTGTCCGCTATCAGAGACTCACCCGCTGTGCCCGAACCGCTCTCGAATCGATCTGCCAATCTCCCACCCCTGAATTTCTATCCACCTCGGTCCCTGTATCAAGCACCGGAGCGACAAAAACCTATCTCGCACAAAGTCCCTTACCGATTCAGAAGCGCTGGTCGCCCTGTCGAACCCCTCCTCGTTCACCAAATCGAAGCTACGATGGCAGTCGCTTCGATACAGGACCGAACCTCCGAGTTCCAGTCGGTTCTCGCGCAAGCGCAGCGTCGCAAAGCCTCGAGCAAACTAGGTGCTCAGCAACGATCGCTTTTGACCGACTCCCAGAAGGCTGCCGCCGATGGCGACTCCAGACCGAGACGATCCGAGTTTGCGCGACAGGCGGCGCAAATCGGGAGGGGGATTTCTGCCACCATGGGCAAGCTTGAGAAGCTAGCAACACGTACGCATCTGTTTCCCTTGACTTCACGATTCAGATTTCGTACTAACTCTCACTATCGCAGTGGCGCGACGCAGGACGCTGTTCGATGACCGGCCCGTGGAGATCAATGAGCTTACCTACATCATCAAGCAAGATCTGAGCTCCCTCAACCAGCAAATTGGCAACCTGCAGGTCCTCACCCGACAGCAGCACCCGAAGGCCGATCAGGAAGGAGAGCACAACAAGAATGTTGTTTTCATGCTTCAGGGCAAGCTGACAGACGTTTCCGTCAACTTCAAGGATGTCTTGGAAGAGAGAACGAAAAACATCCAGGCGTCCAGGTCACGGACAGATAACGTGCGTCGAACCTTTGCCTCCAGTACGATTGACGCCGGGTGTAACTTATGAATGCGTCTTTTAGTTTATTTCGAGCGTTTCGCAGCATGCGCAGCCGCCGCTGCAGCAATCGGCATCGCCCTTGTATGGCACGCCGCAACGAGGAACACCATCGCCTGGAGCTGACCTCCTCTCGCTGAACCCCCCAGGGGATCAGCAGCTGCTCCTGATGGAGGAGGCGCAACCGCAAAACACCTATATCCAAGAGAGGGGCGCAGCTATCGAGAGTATTGAATCCACGATTGCGGAGCTTGGATCTGTAAGCTGGCACGCCCCTATGGGGCCTCGTACTCCCGAAACATCATAAACTTACTCTCTTGCGCAGATCTTTGGACAACTGGCAACCATGGTGTCGGAGCAGAGCGAGATGATCCAGCGCATCGACGCCAACACGGAAGATGTGGTCGACAACGTTCAAGGGGCGCAACGAGGTAAGTGATAAAGCCCATAGACCAATACGTTTGCGCGGAATCTAACTCGAGCTGCAGAGCTTCTCAAGTATTGGGGCCGTGTCTCAAGCAACAGGTGGTTGATTGCCGTATGTAACTCTGGCCGCTGGTTGGTTTCTTAATCTTGCTGACATGGTGACCAGAAAATGTTCGGCGTTCTCATGATCTTCTTCCTGTAAGTCCTCGGCCTCGTTATGCCACAATCTGCAAATTAACTGACCACTGAACAGGCTTTGGGTGCTCATTGCCGGCTAAGAGGCAATTATCGACGGCGGTTTGGGGAGTTAAGTTGAAAGAGCATTGGCTTCTGTAACACCACAGCGGATAGGGATACCGCTAATTGTACTGACATTGATGTTGACATTGACATTGACCATGGGACGACGGCGCGGCGCAGACATAGAGCTTCTTCCTTGCATACCATTAGATCTATTAATCACGAAAGAGGTTAACTTCGGCGAATAGTTGCTGGCTGCGGCGTGTTAGCATTCTCTCTGTGCGGTTGGGGTGCTCCATGCATTTTATGTAGATGCTTTGGCCAGATCCCTCAGCCAACACTATTCATTTTTTTTTTCACATATTGCTGGATATGGTTGGGACCATCGTGGGGGTGGGTTCCCGTCGAGGGCAGGCTGCACCTCCAGTTGAAAGGGAGGGTGCAGGTAAGGTACAGAGTACATTCGGATTTGGCATTCACAGTACCTAAGGTATGCCACAGCAGCCGGTGCGAAGACGGGCGTGGAGGCTCGGGGTTGGTCCCGGAACGTTTTCCCGCACTAAGGTGCCTTGGGTGGAGGACCTCCAGCGGAAGGCAGCACCTACGACGCAATACCACAGAGAAGAAGCAGAAAAAATGGCAACTATCAACGAGACCCGCCGGAAATCCGCCGCCGTCCGGTGCCGCGGGCTTAACAATGGATCCACAGTATCACAGCTATCCGTATTCGTACCTATGTAAAACCAAGCCAAATAGCGGGTCCCCTCTTCATGACTCGGCCCAACACTGCCCGAGGCCTACCCTCGTTAACTAACGAATTATCCATGAATGGAACTTACATGGCCCACTGGAGACGAGGGGAACAGCACAAAGTTGGACAAACCGGGGAAGTCCAACCCCAGATACAGCTGCCAGATTAGCTAGACCCGGTGGCCGTAGCATCCTAGCCCGAGTGTGACATGCAAACCGCGGGCCCCTTCGCGGGTACCTTGGCTGTGAGGAGGAGAGAGGGGCGTGCGATGGGAGATAGCTCTCCTCTATATCGAGCATTTACCCGGCTGTGGTCAAGAACCGCGACGCAGAACCCTGGCAACATTTATTTCCATTTCGGGTTACAGACGATATATATAATACCGAGAGTCCACGCCTTTTCCCGAGCTGTGTGAGTGACGTCTCGGAACCCCCCTCCCATTGACTTTCGTCCTCTCCCACTGTAGGAATACCACACACAAACTACCCCGCCCCCGCCTTTCGAACCACGAACATTTTGGTTATCCTCGATACCCAGTACACAAACCGTCGTTCTTCCGAACTCTCGCCATGACTGCGCAGACATTCAAGCTTAACTCGGGACACGAGATCCCGGCTGTCGCTCTGGGTAAGACATCTAACACTCGTCGCTCTCTTGCTCAATGGCTGATGTAGACCCCTCAAGGCACATGGCAGTCTGCTCCCGGTGAGGTCAAGGAGGCCGTCTCATACTCTCTTAAGATCGGCTACAAGGCCATTGATGGCGCCTACTGCTACGCCAACGAGGACGAGGTAGGTCAGGGCCTCAAGGAGGCTTTTGCCAATGGTGTCAAACGCGAGGACATCTACGTTGTCACCAAGCTGTGGGCCACCTACACCACTAGCGACGAGAGAGTCAAGCTTGGCCTGGAGAAGAGCTTGAAAAGCCTGGGTCTTGACTACGTTGACCTCTTCCTTGTCGTAGGTCGCCACCGTCTACATAATGCTTTGGTAGCGTTGAAACTGACAGGATGCGCAGCACTGGCCCGTTGCCATGAACCCCGAGGGTATGTTCGCTATGTCACTCTCGCCGACCAAGTTTCCGGAGCAATTGTCCGATTAACATGAGCGCCTCACAGGCAACCACGACAGGTTTCCCACCAAGCCCGATGGCAGCCGTGATATCCTCCGCGACTTCTCCCACGTCGACACCTGGAAGTCCATGGAGAAACTTCTTGATACTGGCAAGGTTCGCTCCATTGGTGTCTGCAACGTAAGTTTGTTTGCCAACGGCCTGACTAAAGGCCCATAGTTCAATGTACTCACAATTCATACAGTACAGCGTGAGATACCTCGAGGAACTCCTCCCCCATGCCAAGGTCGTCCCCGCCGTCAACCAAATTGAGAACCACCCCAGCCTTCCCCAGCAAGAAATCGTCGACTTTTGCAAGGACAAGGGCATTCACATCATGGCCTACAGCCCGCTCGGCTCTACCGGTGGCCCCCTTATGAGCGCGGCTCCCGTTGTGAAGATTGCCGAGAAGCGCGGCGTCAGCGCCTCCACGGTTCTCCTCAGCTACCATGGTATGCGCACGAGTTCTTCCGCTTTGCCTTCCAGTATGCCTGTCAGCCCGCTAATCTATCCGTTCTGTTTAGTCGCTCGTGGCAGTACTGTTATCGCCAAATCCGTCACCCCCGCCCGTATCAAGGCCAACCTCGAAATCGTCAAGCTCGACGACGAGGACATGAAGGAGCTCCGCGCCTACTCGGATGATCTCACGGCCAAGAAGGAGCTGAAGCGTTACGTCTACCCGCCATTTGGCATTGACTTTGGGTTCCCCGACAAGTCCTAGGATAATGTCCATATATCTGCATATTAAATAAATGAATAGAATGATTTAGAGCGCAACCTAGATTAATCAGCCTACAGAGAATGAGATGCTGAAGAAGTCTTGAAAAATTGCACGTGCAAAAGAAGTTCGCGATGGCGTCAAATCGCACCATAGGTGATATGATACTAAGCCATCCACACAGACCTCTGTTACGTTGATCACTTTCCCACGGGCAACGGTGATGCTGATCAACACGCGTAACTGAGATTGCTCACTCCTCCAGGTGCATGTCATCAAGTGCATAATGCAACTCCAAAATCTTTTTTTCTTTAATTTTCAGTATCTAACTCGATGTATCCACAAGAACCTTCAATACCAAGTTGCCGCTTTCGTCCTTCACCTTGGCCGCCATGTCAAACGCATCCTTGATGGTGCCCAATCCCTTATAACGGTGCGTAAAAAGCTTCTCCAAGGCCGGCAGACCCTTTGGCTTCGTTGCAATCAGGTTGATGGCCTTGGGGTATGTGTTGGCGTAGCGGAAGACGCCCACAAAGTCAACCTCACGCAAAGCGGCGGCAGAGACGGGAAGAGTCTGGATTGGGGTGCCCATGCCGATGATGAGAATCTTCCCACCGGGTCGAGTGGCCTGCATACACGGGTTAGCGCTGCAAAAGCTGTGTGATCTAGACTGAGGATGCTCACATAGATGGATGTTTGCATGCAGGTCTCGACACCTGTGCACTCGTACGTCGCGTTGACTTCGCCAATCTCGTTTCCGTCGATCTTGGCGGCCTTTACCAACCCTGCGACGTCTTGGGCGTAGGCCAGCTTGTCCTCGATCGTTTGAGGGCGCTTGGCCGGAACAACGATGCCAGCATCGGCGAAGCCGTTGTCAAGGGCAAACTTGACGCGGTCCTCCTGGATATCGGCAATGACGACCTTTTGCTGATCAGCCTTGCTGACGGCGGCGCACAACAGGCCAACAGCACCGGCGCCGAAGACGAGGACAGTCGACCCGCTGGGGATGTTGCCGCGGTCCCGGGCGTGCATAGCAACAGAGAGAGGTTCGGCGAGGGCACCAAACTCGAGGGAAACCTCTTGCGGGAGCCTGCGCCGTCCCGTGTTAGCAAGCAGCCCTCTAAACCTTTCAATGTCACCGGGTTTATGCCTTACTTATGACACCATTTAGCAGGGTGGTTGACAAGTTCCTGAAGAGTTCCCTGAGCGTGAGGGAAGGCCTTGGCAGAGCTGCGGAACTTCATGCCCTTGCAGATATTGTATCGCCCAACGGCACAAAGGTCACAGGCCTCACATGGCTGGCCGACCTCGAGCGCAACGTGATCTCCGACGGCAAGGTTTGTAACATTGGAGGCGACAGCAGTGACGATGCCGCTAGATTCGTGGCCAAGAGTAAGGGGCTCCTTGACGAGAATGTCGCCGTTGCGGAAATGGTTGTAGTAGTGCAAGTCGGAACCGCAGAGTCCCGTAGCCTTGACGGCGACTTGGACCTCGCCAGCTGCAAGAGCGGGAAGAGCTCTTTCTTCCTGCGCCAATCAGCCTTCACAATGTCGATTGACAGCTGAGACGGGGTTGTCTGACAATTTTGAGATCCCTCGCGCCGTGGAGGACGGAGGTCTGAACTTGAACGCTGGACATGATGATTGCGCCCTTGTGCGAGGGCGGCGACGACAGTAACTGGATTGGAGATCGATACGTGGAGTGGAGGCAACGAGACCTAGAGAGACGAGCAGAGAGAAGCAGCAGGAGTAGCACGTTGGAAAGGCGCAGAAGTGCGTGGGTAGTGGGGGCAATTATCTGAATGTTTTGTTGGAAAGCCGAGGTGATGAGGGACTCAGGGGGCACGGCGACAGGTCCGATGTCGACGGATCGGATAACACGATTGAAATGAAAAGACGGGCACGACACTAGGGGGCGATTGGACGCGGACGCGACGAGCGGAGCGATGCAGGTCGGAAATGCGGGTTGGTGTCGAAGAGCTGAGAAGGCAATTCACTGGTCAGTGGGGGAGCGAGGTCGAGGGTTACGGGATTCCAAGGCCGAGTTGAGTTTGAAGCTCGAGTACAAGAACTGCCGCCGAATCGCTCCCCAAGTTGTCAGACACAGCATCAACCACGACATTAGCTAGTCCCTCAGACGTGGGGAGTACGGCGACAGGCACAGGTACTGGGTACAAGTGGGGGGAGGGTGTTGGGGGAGCAGAGACGCACACAGTCTGTCATAAACCCAGTTTATGTGCAGTGGTGGAGACGTGCGAACACTAGGCTACCTACCTAGGTAGTTGAGGTCAGTGGCTCGGCATTCTGTCCGGGAGCGCAGACGAGGAAGCCATCGTGAGTACCTTACTCTGAAGTATGTGCTGGGAGTCGGGACCTAATGGAGGGGTAGAAGAGGGGGAGGGGTAGAAGAGGGGGAGGGGTAAGTGCTCGTGGAGAACTGACCCCCATCCATTCCGGGCAATGCCCGCCGAAACATGACCTAGGGTCTACACTGGGATACCGGCGTGAGGCGACGCTTGAGCTGGAGAAAATGGCCGCGAAGACCCAAGAGGGCAATTATGTCCTAAAGCTTTGCGCCAGGTCAGTGCACATATGCCTTCCATGTTGCGTTGCCTGCTTCATGGCAGCCCAGAGTTCGTCGTGTCTTGGATCGATGCTGACAAGAATCAGATCGTCGGTGATTCGCACAAGACTCGGCTTCTGCTGGCTTTGTTAAAAAGCACAACAAATTGCAACGGACCATGGCCGACAGTCTGTCGTTGACAGTTCCAAATCCTTTCTTGTCTTTCCCCCGCTCTGAAGCTCCGATATGCGGGGAGCAGACCGGGCAGCCCGTCCTTACGTGGGGGGCCGGATAGCCACTGGACCGCACTAATAGCTAGTACCATCCCCTGGGGGAAAGAAACAATTCCCACGGTGCACGTGCAACCTTTGGTAACAGGAGCAACCCAGCTCTGGTAACTACCTCGACTCGTTCATTCCGCCGTGTGCTCATGAGAGAAGTCCGCAGGAAGCAAACATTGACTACAAGAAAAGCTCCAGAGAATAGCCCAAACCAAACTACGTCACAGGGCGACGTGTTTGGAGACGACCCCTGCTGTCGCGAATCCCCGCAACTGAGGGGTAACGACAATTGTAGTTTTGACTTCAGCGTTTGCTGCTGCAAGCTGCTCATGTACAGTGTACATGCTTCGTGCCGCGTGGTTCAATCGTGACCCATTCCGCGGGTTATGACCATCTCTAGCCGTCTCAGCGATTCACCGAGCCAATCCGTCGCCTACAGCTCCTTCTAGAAATGAACGTCGCTTGAATCCGTTAGCCACCCCAGGAAAGGCGAGTAAGCTTTCTTCGGTCCGACACCCACGGCTCGGCAAGGAGGGGGGGAAAGGAGAGAGAAAGTCCCAGCATATAGCATATGCTGACAGTCACTGTCTGAGTTGCCTTGCCCAGGGAGCATTGCGACTCGGGTATTGAGCCAGCTACCTACCACCTACCTATGCACATGAAGCTGCCCCACCTCAAGCTGGTGCTGCGTAAAGACTCTCTTCACTCAAATACCCCTCGTTGTACACGCTCTCAGCCTGCGTTTTCTCTCTTCCCACCCAAGATTTTCGTGATACCCGCAGAACGCCTACATCGGAATCTACACCATGGCCTCGCAATTCTTCTCCCTTGAGGGCCACACCGCCCTTGTCACTGGAGGCACTCGGGGCATTGGTGCCGCTGTCGCCATTGGTCTCGCCGAGGCCGGAGCAGACGTTCTTCTTGTTCAGCGCGACGAGTCCAACACCTCCACCAAAGACTCGATTCTGAAACTTGGTCGAAAGGCTCAGATCTACACAGCAGATCTCAGCTCACAACAGAGCGTTGCCGCCCTCGTACCCAAAGTTTTAAAGGACGGCCACCAGATCCGGATCCTGGTCAACTGCGCCGGCATCCAGAAGCGCCATCCGTGCGAGAAGTTCCCTGACGATGATTTCAATGCCGTAAGTAAATTGAGCGAAGCAATCACCTCGGTGCATGTCTGGGAGCTAATAAAACCCGTCACGCAGGTTATCCAAGTAAACCTCAACTCCGTTTTCACCCTGACCCGCGATGTCGGCGCCCACATGCTCACTCTCGAGCCCTCGCCCGTTACCGGCCGCAAGGGAAGTGTAATAAACTACGCCTCCCTACTCTCTTTCCAGGGCGGTTTCACTGTCCCGGCTTACGCCGCCTCCAAGGGCGCTGTTGCCCAGCTGACCAAGAGCTTTGCCAACGAGTGGACCTACAAGGGCATCACAGTCAACGCCATCGCACCCGGTTACATCGAGACCGAGATGAACACGGCCCTGCTCAATGACAAGGAGAGACTGGCTAGCATCAGCGCCAGAATCCCCGCTGGTCGCTGGGGCACGCCCGACGACTTTAAGGGCACTTCAGTCTATCTGTCTAGCAGGGCCAGCGGTTACGTGAGCGGCCACGTCTTGGTCGTTGACGGTGGCTGGATGGGCCGATAAGGATATAGCTGCTGTACGAGAAGAAATCCTAAAAGATGTTTGAAAATAGTAAAGAAGGAAAAACATTCAGAAAGCACTTCGTCTATTTTCATTGATCATCAAAGCACTGGCTGACAAGTTTTTGGCGTCTAAGCGTTAGATTGGGACGCATTGCCGCAACCAGTAGTGTACTACGCGTATTTACATCTAGCTCTTCATGACGCTCTCCATCCAAGGATACACAGATGCATTAGCCATGGGGTACCCCATGTGCAAGGCTCCGGAGAAGAACCTGGCCTCCTTGGGTGTGCCATATTCAAACAGCATCATCGAGTCTTCGATAGGCATCAAGCCGTCAAGTGTGCCCTGTTTTCGTTAGTCAAGGAGAAAACGCATCTCTCCGGCAAGGTATGGAGACGTACGTTGATCAACAACAAACGAGTGGACGGCTTATCGATGATGCCGGTCTCGAGCAAAGAGAACTTCTTCTGCACGCCTGCCTTGTACTCAGCGACTGTCTTGTAGCCGTGCTTCATAGCCATCGCCGGAGTTAACCTATGCCTCGTCAGTCCAGCACACGCAATATCTGGTACCTCTGTCCACTCACAGGAATGGATATTCGTGTCCGTCAGCCTTCTCCAACCAGTCCTGGTCGAAGAAATAATGGCAACCGGCTCCTTGCGCAATCGATCCGATCAGGCGGTCCTTGTGAGTGTGCGCGATGCGAATGGCGTAGTACCCGCCGGAACTAAGGCCCCAAACCATAACCCTGTCCATGTTGAAGCGGCCATCGGCGGCCATCCAATCTAGGACGCTGCTCCACAAACGGTCGGGACTCTCCGGGTCGGCGGAGTCGGCGGGGCAATCGGCGGTTCCGGGGATCTCAACAATCACACTTCCCCAGCCGCGGGCGAGGAACTCATTCGAGCGGACGGTGTTGTCAGGACGGTAGCCGTCAAGACCAGTCATTAGGACGATGACTGGGCTAGGATTGCTCTTGGAGGCGCCGTGAGGGACTCTGACATAGGACGGAATGGACTTTCGGTCACCGCCCTGAGCATGCTTGTGCGGGATAGAGATGTCGCTGATGGGGCAATCCCATGACTGAGCCGCCTTCGTGTACACTTCTTTCTGGGCTTCCCACGCCTTCCACTTGACTGGACAGCTGACTTCAGGGTACGCGGTGATGTAGGGGAACCGCGCGATGCGGTACACGGTGCATGCTCGGAGGTACAGGTCGCTGGCTTCGCCTTTCTTGCCTGCAGCTGCCGCCTCGTCGCCTTTGACTGTCAGAGCCTCGGCGATTGGGAAGAAGGCCTCGGTGTATGCAGTGGAGGTTCCATCATTGATGTTTTCCTGAGATCTCAGTCAGAGTTTGAAGGTCAAAGTTTCTAGCAAACATACCTTAATCAGGTGCTCGAAAATGGGCTCAAAGTCTTCATACTGTCCGTCATGGAAAGGGTAGACGCTCTTGGTGCACTGTAATTATTAGCGCCAGGAGCCTGTCACGGGATTTCGGAGCATACCGGAAACTTCCACTTGGTTTCCCAGAGAGCCTTTACTCCCTGGTGATGAGGCATCTTGCGCTCGAAGGCTTCTGTACCCATCACCCATTGCCGCTTGCCATCCATCTCAGGAAGCTTGTGCGGCGACATAGTGGATTAATTTCAGGATATTACGCGGACGGTTCTCTGCTTCGTGAAAAGTGGTGGTCGACCCTTGGCGATGAAGACGGGTTTCACTTTGTTGCTTCTTCGACGCACGACCTCGCGACTGGCTAATTTATTAATCACCCTGCATTTCGTGAGTTACAACCATATTGGGCCATGTTTGCCAGTAGCCGGGTTTGATTGCTGGCTTTTGGTACACAGGAGACTTACTCTGACTGTAGTGAAGCAATTCGCACGCGAGCAATGGCACAATGCAAATCTTCAATCATGACGAAAACTAGCTCGGAAAGACAGACGCAAAGAGCTCATTTAAATAGAGCACCGTTCGATCTGCAGTCGCCTTTTCGGGAGCCAATGAAAACGCGCTCGGAGTTTTAAGGGGTGGACTTGCAGGCTTGATATACTTCGGTGGTGGCTTCTCGGACTGTTGCAGTTGGGGATATCCGTTGTCCGATCGTAAGACTAAGAAAGGGGATAGGGAGGCCGGCGTACGTCTTATACGAACGGGACGGGTGGCGCATCGATCAGGATGAGTTCCGTCAGCTCATCTGCGACAGACAGCGCTTTGGCCACGCATGTGAAGATCTGTGAGGCGCTTCAAGTCTTGACTCTGACAATTGTGCAAGCCCGGAAGTGTCAGGTATGGTAGGTACGTGAGCTTCGTAGGCGTCCAAAGGTGGTGGACAAAAGCACGGGAGCTCCGAAGGAAGCGGGAAAACTGGATTGATGACGGAGATCCCCCGGACTGGTGCATTGTGTTTCTCAGCCGGATCCGGACCCAGCAGTTCTTTGTCCTTGTGTCTTGGGACTTCACTGTCCTCGAATGATATTGGACAAAATGCTCTTAAACCACAACACATGGGAAGAACTAGCGCAGTTGAGGTGACGACTGAACCATGCTCAACACGCAGTCTTCGCGATGCTGCTGTACCTTCCTGCCTGTACATGGCATTTCAGATGTGCCTGATCCGACTCATGGCAAGTGAAACGCGGGGCATAGCGCCCTTCGACAAAGATCTGATGGTGGACGCCCCGACCAGCTGCGACAGACAGACACAACGGCTAGACCCTGAAGGTCTTGGTGCGTGAATGGGCAACCTCATCCTTGGCGACGGAAGAAGCCCAATCCTGTCCGAAGCAGCCAATACTCAGCAGCGATCTGGCTGACTGCGTATCAGACCAACCACTTATTGCGAGCAGCTAGTGTATGTTGGTTCCTCAGATGAATCACGGTGAGGCAGTGGGGCAGTCATCCCAAGGTAGGGACCACGGGCGAGAAACGGTTCGAGGGAGCGGGATCGGGATCAGCTGATGTGCGGTTTACCGTGTTTCCATGATTCCGCTGCAACCAAGGGATTGCAACTAATAGTAGTATTAGGTAAACGCACGAGGCTAAGGAAGGCATGATCCGTGAGCGAGCATCTATCGTCTCTATATCTCTGTCGTTCTTACGCCTCGATCACGTCATCCTCCGAAGCGAGTTCGGTGCTCGCATGATCTGATCTAGAGCTTCAGTCCTGCGGGAACCCATCATCAGCAGTCACCGATGCAATCCAAGTTCGCCTTGGTACCACAGCGTAATGAGCCGCACTGCGCTGACAAGACGCGTCAAGTCGATTCGATCCCAGCGAAGAGACTGCACGACGGGAAACGACGCAACATGACGCCCCAAGATGTCGACGACCGGGGTCATAAAATAGGAAAGTGACAAGCTACTGGGCCTTACTCTTGTCTCCCTCGTAGTAGTGGGCCATCTCCAGGCCGGCTCTCCTGAAGCCGCACTTGACATAGAAGCCTTCGTTTGCTTCGCTGCAATCGAGAATACTCTTGTAGCAGCCGACCTTTTCGGCTATGAAATCAAGGGCCTGGATGATACGCAGACCAAGCTTCTTTCCCTGCTGGTCCTTTGCCACGGCAATGTCCTCGATGTGGCCAACCAGGCCCAGGCTGTGGATGCTACGCGAAGAGGAATTGTGCGGTCAGCAATGATCTTCTGCGGAAAGCGCGGAGCTGCGAGGCGGCGGCGGCTACAACTCACAACTTGCGTTCGACAATCAAGGCACCGGTTCCAACAACCGCTTTCCTGCTCGTGTCTTCAATGACGAGGATGTAGTAACCGTCGCTTTTGGATAGCCAGTTGTAGCGTTCGGCGAATTGGGACTCGCTGATCTCACCGACGGTGGTCAGAACGCGGAGGCAGTCGAGAAAGCCAGCATTGTAGTCGGAGAGGCGAAGCGCGCGAACGACATAGCCTTCGGGCAGCGCAGAGGCGACAGCGGGGGAGATGAGGTTATCGGAGAAGAGACCTGTTTCAGCCATTGTGAAGGAGTTTCTGCGTGCTGCAACCTCCGGAGACTCGGCCTCGATAGCAGGGGGGCAGCGATTGGGTTGGATCGAAATCGGAATTATGCTGCGTAAGTTGAGGGGCTTGGTGGAAGCCGAATGAGGCGGTGACGAATTTCGTTGGGTTGGGGGGACAGACGGCCGAGTAGCAGGAGTTGTTGGGTCGGCGAGGGAGCAAGACAGCGAAGCGGTGAAGTTCACGCGATGGAGGGGCCGAAAAGAGAACGGGAGAGGAAGAAGGGTGAAAGAAGAAGGCGAAAGAAGCGAGAAGGGGGGAGATGTTGTGGTTTATTGACGCGATGTTTGCAGACTTGGCTCCTTCTCCGCCGGACTGGGCGACATCCACAATGGATCGCAGATCTCAGGCAAGGACTGGAGGCTGGACCCTGGTACTGTGCTGTGCTGTGCTGAGCTTCCAAGCTTGAGGTGTGCCTCCACTGCTTGTAGGTGCCTCGCAGCTCGCTTGTCGGGTCCCGGTCAACTGCGCCCCTCAGTGTCCCTGAACTGCCTACCTACCTACGTAAGGCAAGGGAAGGTAGGTATGAAGTTGCCCCCCACCATGGCCCTAGGTCTCGCATCAGCCCCTGCCGTCATCGTCGACAGCTTTGCCGGAATGCATCGCCAGATACCAAACACGACTCCAGATGTCTGCCATCCATGGCGCCTCATCGGCTGTCGGGTGCGTACTGAACACCTACGTTACCTGGGCTACCTTCAAGTACCATGGGGTTCAGCTACAGCAGCTGCAGCTTATTCTCACCCAAGGTAGGTAGGTACTGGAGCAGCGCAGAGCAATGGAAATAGCGGGAGGGGGCCTTGCACCCAATCCACACGGGATGATCTGACGGGTTAGCCTGCGCGTATCTATTCATAGCACCATTCCCGGCTCGTCGTGGACAGTAAAGTGGCATTCGAAGATAAGAGGGGCTCGCAAAAAGGATGTCAGATTCACATGAAGGCATAAATAGGTCTAGCGGTTAGGCACTCACGCACTTACATACACAACGTGGAGGAATGCATGCTAGAGAACATCAAGGCAGGTACTGCAATAATGGTTGGATGAGCCGCACAGATGATGCAAGGATGGGAAAAAAGAATGGCCAGCCACAGGCAGAAACCGCACCGCACTACAGGAAACAAAACATGGCGATCCAGATGAGCTGTGGAATGACGATGAATGCCACAGTTTCAGCTTGTTTTCTAGCGTCCAAGGTAAGAGTAAGAGTGTTTGGATGGCAGCCACACTGTCCCCTGAGGCACCTCACCTCGGGTTCCCAGTAAGGTACCGCCTCGGGGCCAGCTCACATGTGCCCCCGATAGGTAGGCGCGGCACCACGTTGCAGTCAAGCACGGGAGACAGACGTTCTGCAAGGCACCCAACACCCTGCAGATAAAAAAGACACAACTCGGTCTTGGACGTGGCAAAGGTTTGTACGTACTTTGGCATTGCCGTTATCGATGCTTTTGTGCCATGCCATGCCATGCCATGGTCACGGCCGTCCCCTTAATCGAGATGCTTCCGCCAGGCTTGCTTAAGGTGTGCTAGCGTTGGTCGACGAGCCTCTTAGGACTGGCCGCCGTCCCATCTCATCTCATCCCATCCCATCTTACCTTCCACAGGTACCTAGCTTAGGTATCCCAACCCCATCACGCTAATTAATGTCTTCCCCCCTCCCCCTCCATTTCGCAAGTTCAAACAGTGGGAAGCCCCCAATGGCCGCCGTCCCCAGCGCCGTCCTGCGTTCGCCGCCGTCCTTGCGCATGAACATCCCCCACAAAATGCAATCACATGCTGCCACACTCAACCTAACGTCCCACCTGCTCCTATTGGAGCCCTGGCGCGGCAGCGGCTCAACACGTCAACCCAGCGATCGGGGACGCGCGCTGATCCCCGCAGCCTAGGTAGGTAGGTCAACACCTTTTGCTCCGACTCCCCGTCTCTCCTGCACCTCACTTGTGTAGTATGTACCTCCACTCCTCCACAACCAACCAACTTTCACTTGAACGCCGCCAAAACACGCCGGACAGGGTCTCTTCCTTGTCTCTTCCATGCCCACAAGGGCTCCCTTCCCTTCTCCGAATAGGCATTACCAATACCTACCTGCCCTCCCATCTCCTCCCTTCCCAGTGCCGCCGTCCGACCTTGTTCTACTGCGTACGCCCCCGCGGTCCTGTGCGCCGGGCTACCAGGTACTCTTGTTTCCTGCTTTGCCTATTTGGGCTTGCTGGTTTTCCCAAGCACATTGCTTAGTCCTTCTCTACTCTTTTCTCCCGCCCGCCTGGACACTTGCATTCGCTCGAATGTTGCCACTGCCCGCCGACTCGCCTCTTCCCTTTCCGCATATCACATCATCTCATCTAAACCCTACTACCGGTTCCTCTATGCTTCTTCTCCTTCATCTTCTATTTCTGCTTCCTCGTTGACGCCTGCTTTTAGCCCGACTGTGTTGCGAAGCCTCCCTTTTTGTCTTTCCCTCTCTCTTCCTCATCACGCTTTCTTCGCCACATTGTTCTACAAAATAATACTCAACAAAACATACTCCTTCAAACTAACCAGAGTTGTGAGGGTGCCAAGCATATCATGCCCGCAACATCTGTTCCAACCTGATCAGCTTGACACCCGGAACTCTACCAATCCCCCCTTGTCGCTGCTTGTCTTCGTTCGATGCTCGTAACTCCGTATGCGAGCTCCAGCGCCCACATTCGCAACCGCACTGGCGTCGCCGGCGGCACTGATACCACAAACAATGAATTCAGACGACGAGTTGGACGAAAACTCCCATTACTTGGTCCATGTTCCTCTCGAGTCCCAGCAGGGCCGGACTGTGCTCCCAGCTCCTTTTGCGAAGGCCGTTAGCTTGGCTACCCGTTCGACGTGTCTTGCCATCCGAGTTGGCACCCTCCTCAGCTCGTATGGCTTTGATGCTGCCAAGTTTACGACCCTTTCCAGTCTGGAGCTAGGGCGCGGTCTCCTCGAAGGCATTCTCAGCAGGGCCGGGAGGGATATGCTCACCAGATCCAACAGCGACCTGGCCAGGGAGGACGCCGAGACCGTCCTGGAAAGAAGCTTGGAGCATCTCCACCATGCCATGTCACAGATCGTCTTCTGGACCACTACCGGTTTTCAAATGACTGGTACCACCTTCTCCGTTGTGTCCGAGATATCCCAGCTACTGCTATCATCTCTCGATCAATTCTTCGGCTCCACCGACTCCTCTCGTGCAATAGCGAGTATCATCACTCTTATTCGTCGCGAGTTTCAGAATCCAGCAACTGGAGTCGAGGGCGAACGAGTTGGAATTGTCGATCTTGTCATGGGCCTGTGTGCTCTGGCGTACCTGCAACGCAAATGCCGCCGTTTTCTGGAGGAGGAAACCCGCCGTCTGGGGTTTGAGGAGATTGTTTGGGATGTCGTCGTGCTGAACGATGGGGAACGGGTGGATGTACACGAGAACAGTCTATACGGCGTTCACAAGGGTCGTTATCAGAGCAAGGGCCCCGACATCTTGGTGTCAATGCCTAGCGACCAGTCCAACCCCAACGTTTTGGCCGCTCTCGAACGTCATGGGGGCCAAGACACAAGTGAAGATGAAGACGACGATCTCCCGGAAATACGCCTCAAGCACCAAATCATGCGAACTTTGCCGTCGGATACAAGCGTGTCCATATCCACCACGACTCTGACGAGAAAAATGATCACCGTCGACTTCACTGGTCCCGAACCCCCCATGGTCACACCCCCTCCAGGAGTCGAGGTCGTCGAGCGCGAAGTTCTCCCATCGTCCGAGCGCCAGGTGGAGCTGGCACGCCAAACCGACAACCCGACATATCGCGTGGTCTACCGGGTGGACAAGAACAAACAACGAAGTACAACATATCGGGGCTTCGAAGAACCAGAGCACGTTGCTGGGTCAGTTGAGTGCATGGAGGATACCGAGGAGTCTGATGATCACGGCCGGGATCTCGATTTTGAGGAGCCGCCACCAGTACCGCCCAAGTCTTTGCCATCACGGAGCTCCTCCTCAATGCCCGGACAGGAGGCGACGCCCAACCCTACGCCCCGACGTGCGAAGGCAGGACCAGGGCTCCCCTCGCCTACCTCGGGAAACCGAGTCTCGCAGATTCCCACGCCGAAACAGAACCCGGAAAACGCCCCCAACCAGAAGCGGCAACGTGCACCTCTAGCACCTCTTCCTGTTAAACCACGACAAGAAGTAACTGCCCCGCAACCCGATAACAAATACGCGAAGAGGGCTAAGAATGAAGCTGCCTCGTCTGGCAAGCCTTCTGAAAAACCTTCCGAGAAGAAGGGCGGTATCAGACAAGCATTGAAAAGGGGCACAAGTTCTAATATATCCAATCTGTTTAGCCGGGACGGGTCAGGCCCTGGGAGCTCGCACTCATCCGGGAAGGTCAAGCCAGCAGCGAAAACCCCTCTCCGAGAAAGGGCCACGCGTACGCCGGCGCCCACCAGCCATCCGTCTCAAAGCAGAGCCATGGGACCTACTGCCGCGGCGAACTCGCGTGGCCGCAATTACGATGTGCCCTCTCCTGTTCCCCGCAGCTCGTCACGGGCTAGTTACATCTCTGTGCACGAGCGTCGGCGCGACTCGGTAGTCTCTCAAACAGATACGTATTCTTTCCATACCTTCGACGGATACCGGCCGCATTCCCCAGCCTATGGCCGTCGGGATGGTCAAGGTCAGAATGGCATTCCCAAGTCGAGATCGGAACGGGACATGAACGAGAAGCCCTCCTCCCCCATGAAGTCCCGTAGAGCTCGCTCCCATGTCAACACTCCGAGTCTATACAGCATCGCGACAACGGGTTCGCAAACTTCTTTGGTTTTGTCTTCATACTACCAAAAGAGTGCCTACACGGATTCGGAGGCCATCGACACCTTGAGAAGGGCTGGCATTGTGGAAGGGGTTTTCCCAGCATTCCATCTACTTCGCAACGTCACACGTTATATGCGGTTCTCATCAGCATCATATGGATCCAATTTTCTGAAGTTCATGGGTATTTCTAAAGAGATGCCCATACTGAGAGCTTTAGATGACACCCATCACGAGATACGATCCTTTGCCCATCACACAGAATCCGAAGCTGCGAGCATTCTGCTTGCTTCATTTGTTGATCCCCAAGGTGGCTCTGACACAACTGGCTCGACGGGAACCGGAGTACCTTTAGTTCACTACATCTCTCTAGACCATGAGTCCAAGGCAGTCGTACTGGCATGTCGTGGCACACTTGGTTTTGAAGACGTCTTGGCTGACATGGCGTGCGATTACGACAACTTGTACTGGAGGGGCAAGTCGTACAAGGTTCATAAGGGAATCCACGCGTCTGCCCGACGTTTGCTGTACGGCGGCGATGGTCGCGTCTTGTACACGCTAAAAGAGGCTCTTGATGAATTCAGTGACTACGGGTTGGTCCTTTGCGGCCATTCACTCGGTGGCGGAGTCACCGCACTCCTCGGAACGATGCTTGCAGAGCCATCTGCCACCGGCACGGGCTTCGTCACTTCGTCCGAGCCTCACCGTCGCCTCCTTGGAGATGGCCGCTTCTTGGAAATCGATACAACGCATGTATGCTTGCCGTCAGGTCGTCCCATTCACGTATATGCATATGGGCCGCCGGGCACCATGTCGCCGTCGCTGCGCAAGGCCACCAGAGGGCTCGTCACGAGCGTCGTTCACGGCAGCGACTTGGTTCCTTTTCTGTCATTGGGTGTGCTCCATGACTTTCAAGCTGTCGCTCTCGCATTCAAGAGCGACAACCACGAGGCAAAGGGTGAGGTGAGACAGCGGATCTGGCAGGCTTTCCAGTCCGGTCTGGCCGATAAATGGTACACACACAGCAGTCGCTCAAGCTCTGCTGAAGAGGACAAGTGGAGTGTATCAGCGCTGACAACTCTGCGCTCAAATATGATGAGTCTCAAGCTTTTGCCCCCCGGCGAAGTCTTCCTCGTGGAGTCGACGCGAGTCTTGAGGCGCGACGCTTTCCTCTTGTCCGACGAAGAAGGCATAGGCAGGCCCGCTCAAAGAATCGTTCTCAAATATGTCCGAGATGTTGAGTCTCGGTTCAGAGAGGTGCGGTTTGGCACGAGCATGCTGATCGACCATAGCCCCGCAAAGTACGAAGAGGCTTTGAATAAATTGCGTTTTGGCGTTGTTGAGACAGCTTAACGAACCCAAGAGGCTATCCCCTACCTACCCCATACGAATTTCTTTCATTTTCTCATCATCCTCTATTCCCTTTGTCATAGGTATATACCTAGTTTTCCTATTTACCCCCATATACCCCCCGCAACCCCTTGCTATTAGTATGCTATATCATAATGCCCCACTGTAAGCACCACGTTGTACTCGAAGTCTGCCAGCATGAGCGATGGCAAATAGGAATTGACGTCAAATCGCCATAGCGAAGCCTTGGTTTTCTACTATAAACCCCGAGGGATATCAGGGCCAAGTTGTCAATTTGGTTGGGGTATCAGCCGGAGGATAACCTGTTGAGACGGCACGATCGGACAGAAAGTATGGTCGAGAAAGAAATCGGAAATCAAGAATCCATTTTGCTTCACCCCGCATCTATCAAGGCTTCTCCGTTGTGATCCTTCCCTCCGCATCATAAAAGATCTCTTTGACCTTGACGGATCGCAAGTGGTTCACGCCGTTGCTCAGCTCACAGTCGTGGTGGAATAACCACCACTGGTCCTTGAACTCGACGATGGAGTGGTGTGTCGTCCATCCAAGAACAGGCTCAAGGATGCGTCCTCCATAGGTGAAGGGACCCAAGGGGCTTTCGCTTGTTCCGTAGCAGAGGAAGTGAGAGTCGCCCGTCGAGTAGGAGAAGTAGTAGAGGTTGTCCTTCTTGTGCATCCACGCAGCCTCGAAGAAGCGACGGTCGTGGTCATCACCCAGAATGGGCTTTTTCGTCTCGGGGTCAAGGATGAGGATTTCTTGGACCTCGCCATCAAACTGATGCATGTCCTCTGTGAGCTTGGCAACACGGGGACCTAAAGCATAAACCCCCTCGCCGCTGGGCTCCTTAGGACCCAGCCATTCGGGGTCAAAGACGTCGTTACCCTCCTGGTAGCATTGCAGCTGACCGCCCCACAGACCACCAAAGTAGAGATATGCCTGCCCGTCATCATCGACAAAGCTAGCCGGGTCGATACTGTAACTGCCCTTGATAGGTTCGGGATCAGGGGTGAAAGGACCCTCAGGTTTGTCCGACACGGCGACGCCAATGCGGAAGATGTCTTGCTTGTCGCGAGCAGGAAAATACAGGTAGTATTTTCCATTCTTGAAGGCGGCGTCAGGAGCCCAGAGTTGCTTTGAAACCCAAGGAACATCCTCCGTCTTCAGCACGACGCCGTGATCTACGACGGGCTCGAGAGGATCCAGCGACGAGGTGCTAAAGACGTGGTAGTCGGCCATATCATATTGGTCGCCATTGTCGTTAAACTGAATATCCGTCTCACGGTCATGAGAGGGGTAGATGTAGATTTTTCCATTGAAGACATGAGCCGAGGGGTCGGCCGTGTAAATGTGATCGATGAGAGGTGCCATCGTGGAGGATGGGAACTGACACAACGAGGGGCACGAGAGGGGAGGGGAAGTAGCGACCTAGTGCGGGGTGTGTGGAATGCGGGGGGTGTTTTGAGCGTTCGAAATTGGGGTCAGTTACACCTCCGATGACTGGCTTTCCGTTCGAAAGCACAGCGTGCCGATAACAGAGAGATGCAAAGGACGTTTTCTTCAAACAATCTCAGCACCAGAGAGAGGAGGAAGAAAGGCTCTTAAATATGTTCGTAGGAGTCTCGCTCCCCACCAATGGATATTGGGACTGCGGTTGTGGAAAATATGGTTGACACAAGTTGGCCCGGTAAGGTGGAATTTGCGGGACGACTAGCCAGCGTCCTTTGAATTTATCCAGCGCATTTTCCCGGTTTATCCCATCCTGGACCTTGCCCAAGAGCGCCCCAACTTCACAGCGGGGTTACCGCCAAGCCTACCGACAACCGACGGGAGTCGCCCCGACGTCGTGGCTCGATTTGCTCAGCTAGCACACTGCATGCCGTCTATCAGCACATGAAGATATGAGCACATTTGCATCACCACGGCCACGCGCAATCCGGGTTAACGCCCGTTCGCTCAGCGTAGCATGTAAGTCCTGTCGAGGATTTGAAGGTGGTGGACGGGAGGCTGAGACGCCCTTCACGGCAAGACGACTTTAGCCGAACTGAATGAGATATAAAAAAAAATATAAAAAAATGAAAAGAACGATGGCGCGACGGGATGTCGAATCGGGAGCGGAGGCTAAGTAAGGTACGAAAGTCTCAAAGTGAATCGCTCGCGACGGCGTCGTTACCCAGTTCAGAAGTCTTGGACACCAGTTTCTCCTCGCTTTTGCTTGCTATGACTGACGCAGCCATTTTGGTCGTCGTCCGCGTCGCTAGCCCAACTCGGATCTTCCGCATCAAACCATGCGTCTTCGGCGTCGCGTCTCTCCATGTCGTCGTATTCATCGTTGTTGTCGACTTGTGTGTAGTCGAAGTCGTCATCATGGCCGTGAACAAAACGTTCAGTCAGAAACTCAGCCCATCTATCCAACCCGTCCTGCTTATTCTGTGTCTTGGAGAGATCAGATTCCGTGGTGAAGCTTTTGGCGGAATCGATGGTTTCAGCATCACTGCCATTAGCTGAAGACTTGTGGAGGTCGGTAAGGCGGGCCTCTCCCCTCAACAACGACTCCTCTAAAACGCGGGAGTAGCCTTTGGCTCGGCCATCTGCCTCTCGCTCTGCGGGCGTTTGAAACCTACGAACCAGGGTGTCATAGAGAAGAGGATCTAGAATGTTGTCATTATGAGCGTCTAGAAAAGTAGATGATATTTGGCCATGTTAATAACGCGATAGACGGACCTGCCAGCTGGTGTTCTGAGTTTTGGAAGTAATGAGGATTTCTGGTGAGAAACTCGCGGCGGCGGTTGTGGGAGCGAATATTATTGGATTTGGTGGGCGATCTTGCAGGGCGTGGAACAGGCCTATCATATCGTTGTTGTGTTTCCGTTTCGACACACATGATGGGCAGGACTTGTTGAGCTCCAACAAAGGGCTATTGGGATATGAGGCTGAACTTGCAGCACCGATGAATACCTATGTCATTATTTAGGTCGGTAGTTATTTCGAAGGTGAAGTGGGTCACGTCGGGTGGTTGGGTAGGTTAGGTGCCTAGGTTTCTTAGGTACACTGCACCTTGGGTGCCCAGGTGCTAGGAAACTCACTACAAGGCACCTAGAGTACTCACGCTTCTTGTTGGTCTTGGCTAGGAAGCTGCCCTCAGTTTTCGTGGTACTTGCCCATCGACAATCTCACGAAATGGTCACATTCAGTATGGCATATCGGAACGCCGTCTTGGAATTCGCAAGCCCGGGCGCGCTGGCTTGCAAGATCTCGATGAACAACAACCGGGCAAGTCGGAATTGAGGCGACCAGGGATAAGGGCGCCAATGAGGAGGATAGGGGGGGGAAGGGGTGGGCCGACGGCAGCACGAGAGATGGCGGCCAGATGTGGGAAATGAAGGAGAAAAGCAGGCTTTTTACCTTTGTACTGACTGTGTCCGTACCGTTCCTATTCCTCGGTATGGTCTAGGGTGCTGCTGTTGTCACCTCATCTATGTTTTGCGATTGTCCTTAGGTGCCAACGATAGACCTTGGGTGACTGGCATTGACCCAGGCATTTAGCAACCTCTGGTCATCGTCGAATCGTCTACCTACCTTACCAAACCGGGCTTACCTTTAGGTACCTTACCTCGAATTCGTTACCCACGTACGTTCTATGTCGGGGTGCCTCGTCTTGGACCTGCTCGCCTTACCTTTAGCCTACCTATTGAATCCAAGGCATCCCGTCTGCTTCATGGCTGAAGGCTCTAGTCGACGTCCAGGAAGGTAATCATCATTTATCCCTTCCTAAGGTATGCCATCCACGCCGTCCTGTTCTCTCCGCCCTCCCCAGAGTAAGGCCAGCCATTTCTCCAACTGTATCGTACCGATCCATCTTCTTTCGCCTCTTTCATTCTTCCCTTTGTTTTTATTGTCCCTACCGATCCAACAAACCAGCTTTGCGTCTTTCGCACATACGTAGTATCTACATTTCTTTTGTGTCTGTCCCATTGCCACCGCGGTCCTGGACGAAGCGTCACCGAGAACAAAGTCACGAAAGACCTAGACTTGTGTCAATTATTACCAACCCATCAACTCACCTGATCACCACCGAACAAGAATATATCATCCGCCACCGCCACACGCCGCGACGCGACACGGCACGACACGACACGACGCGTACGATTTACAGACCCCAGCTGTGCTGCACCTGCTCAACTGCTCACCTGCTCTGCTCATCCGCCATTTTCTACTCTTTGCAGCCCAACGCGACTTCAGCTCTCTCGCCTGGGAGTCGCGCCCTCCCTCGCGCTGAATGTAAGCTTCTATGGGTGCTGCTGGTGATATCAGAGCTCGCCTCAGGGCCAAATTCATCCGGAGAAACTCGGCGGCCCCCTCGCTAGCATCCACAAACGGCACCAACGGTGATGCTCACAGCTCGCTCACGCGGCAATCCTCGGCCGCTGGAACCGCCTCCAGCTCCCAACATCTGCACCAGCCCCAGCCCCATCACCAGCCCCAGTCTCAGTCCCAGCCGCACACTCCATGTCCTGGCAGCCCTGAACCTGGCGCAGACCACCCGCTGCTGCAGAGATTGAAGGCGGCAATCACGCTTACCACTGCCCATGAACCACATGATAAAGACGGCCATGAGCAGCCGCCACCACAACCATCACCTTCGCAGCAACCAGAAACAGATCACCTGCATCATGGCTATCACCTCGGCAAGGACGAGAGCATTCATGCGCCTGAGAGCAGCACATCTTTGGTGACGGAGAGTTCCGCTGACAGTACGGATGAACAGCGGCCCATAGACACTGGACACAACTCGGGTATGGGTGTCCACAAGCCACACACCAACGCTGACTCGGCCGCGCTGGTGTTGCCTGCACCTCCTAGTACCGCTGCCGCTGCCGCTTTTGACCGACGTTCAACTAGCGGCGACCTTGGACCGACTGGAAACGATCTGCGCTCATCAACGAATACTACCGCGACCATCGCTGCCAACACCATCAACCTCCCAAGCATCAATGAAAATCAGGCCTTGCCTGCCGCTGCCTTGTCGGAACCTCACGTCGTCGACGACCATAAGCAAGACCAGAAGCCATTTTCCCTGCCGCCGCAATCCCCACCCGCACCAACTGTAGTCGTCGAGGCTGACCCTGTCCTTCACCACAACATCGACCATCTTGGCCCCCTCAGCTATGCCATCGGCACCCCGACGCCGCTTGTTGCCGCCGTCCTACCGAATTCACCTTCATCGCCGAGGCCAGACGGGCCTCCTCGCCGCCAAAGCCTCCTGCCCAATCGCCAGACTACTTTAATCCGCACCTTGCTCGACGCCGCGCAGACGAACCACGAAGTCGAACCCTCCGCCGTCGAAGCCCTGCTTCCTATCAACGGAAACATGGTCACCCGAAAGGTTTGGGTGAGGCGCCCCGGTGCCTCTCCTACTCTCATTACCATCAATGAGGATGATTTGGTCGACGACGTGCGCGATATGATTTTGAGAAAATACGCCAACTCTCTGGGCAGACACTTCGACTCTCCCGACCTTACACTACGCATCTGCCCACGGGAGCAGAGGCAGGACCGCCCACTAGGCCCTGAGGAGCCTATGGGTCGTACCCTCGATGCGTATTTTCCGGGCGGTCAAACGGTCGACGAGGCTCTGGTCATCGATATACCCAGCAGACGTACACCGAGACCTTCTCCTCGAGCCCCAACCCATGCTACCGCTATCTATTACGCCGATGAAGGTAGGCCGTCTGAGGCTGGCGAGGGTTATTTTCCTCCTGTAGGCGCACTTCCGTCGCCCAATTTACCCGTTCCGGTCGTCGCTCCTGCCACCACCGTTCCGGTACATCCTCTCCATCCTGCCCATACCGTACACCCACATGTACCCCACGCACATTCTATTGCCGTGCTCGGCACTGGTCAAATACCACCCATCCCTTCTCCAGGAGGCACACGTTCTCGCGCATACAGAGAAAGACCCGAACGCCCGCGATTGGGAAGGACCCATACGTCCTCTCCGACCATACTGAACGTCGCCAACGCCCAATCGATGACTGCTGCCGCTACTGCGGCGAACCACGCCTCACACGCATTTCACCCAAGATTGCCGCCTTCAAGGACGCACTCTAACGCATCGGAACAATCGGCTACAGCGCCGGTGGCACCGCCACTTCCAACACCTCCTGCTCCAGAAGTTCAGCAGGTGCAGAGAGTGGCAACTCCTCCGCCAAGAACAGCGTCGCCTCGCCCGGCAAGTTCTCGGCCGAAGAAGACTAAGAAGAATATGGATCACCCAACTTTGCCAGCCGGCATACTGAACGGCGGGGTACCGCCAATTAACGTTCTAATTGTAGAAGACAATCCAATCAACCTCAAACTGCTTGAAGCGTTCGTCAAGCGTCTGAAGGTTAGGTGGAAGACGGCTGTCAATGGCCGGGACGCCGTCTCCATGTGGAGAACCGGCGGGTTTCATCTCGTCTTGATGGATATTCAGCTTCCCATAATGAGTGGTTTGGATGCTACCAGAGAAATTCGGAGGCTAGAGCGAGTCAATTCCATTGGCGTCTTCTCATCCTCAGCTTCCAGTGTACCAGAATTGACGAATGGCGAGCTGGAAGAGAAGGATCGTTTGACAAACATGGAACTCTTCAAGAGCCCGGTCATCATCGTTGCCCTAACTGCCAGTTCCCTTCAAAGCGACAGACATGAGGCGCTGGCTGCTGGCTGCAACGATTTCCTTACCAAGGTATGCGATCGCCATTTGGTTCTCAAGCTGTCTTCAGGCTAATGTTGATATTTCACTCAGCCAGTTAATTTCGTTTGGCTGGAGAGGAAAGTCATGGAGTGGGGTTGCATGCAAGCCTTGATCGACTTTGATGGCTGGAGAAGATGGAAAGACTTCTCTCAACAAAATGACGACACCGATGCGGCCAAGAAATCTGCCGTTTTAAAAACGAAGGCGAAGAAGAATAGGCTCTCGATGACATCAGTTCCAGCATAGTGGCTTTCTCGGTTTTGTCTGCCACAAACAACCAGCAAGAGTTCCGCAACGTGCTACCGAAGCAGCCAACAGAATCTTGAACTGGGGTCAGATGGTGTTGATAGTGAAAACACAATTCCTAGGGAATCATCGGAAGGAACACACTGCTCGTAGCGTCTCCATTGCGCATGGTTTGGGCTCAACGTCTACGCAGCCAAATACGCGGGCTACACGGCAGATCCGCAGGCCAACTCCTTAATGAGGGGTGACGGAATGAAGGAATACACGAGAATTATTCACAGAGTGAGACCGGATAGTGCAAGCACCCAGGAAATAATGATAATAAGCAAACAAACGAAGTACTGTATATACTGGAATATGATCAACCGCGTGGGAAGAGTTGAAGGCAAGCAGATCACGACGACCTATGGCGTTCCTCTGGACTTATTCAGATGGAACTGGCTACCTCAGTCGACGAAGGTGTGGAGGGCGGCATTGGCCGGATGACTAAGACAACAAGGCTTTTTGACCAGGTATGGTCCGTGCCCCAGCTTCGAAGAAAACGGGGGGAAAAATTGTACACGAAGCGTTTTTCTCTTCCTCCCATCACAATTTTCGTGTCCCAACACCGTCTGCACTCCAATGATCTCACCATAATTGGCGAATCTAGGTGCGCATCTGCGGCCAGTCGACTTTGATCACAATGCCTCCACGAACCGGCTCGTCATTGTCGCCATTGACCGTTGGCGCCAAGTGGTGCGATGCTCAACTGAGCAGAGCGTCACGATCTTGTCCTGCTGCGCAAGTCTATTGCCAGTTTTCCACAACGTCGCAGCAGCTCAGAAGGTCAAAGGCGCAGCACGGTCTTTACCGATGGCTGAAGGATCCTAAAGGCGGCATGCTCTTTCGCGATGCTCCTAGGGATGGCCCCAAATACGTGGGCTGGCAACCAGACCAACCTTTTCCACTGAACCCTCTATTCAGAAGTCAGTCTGTGTTGAGCGAGGAAATGAGGGAAGAAATTTACCACCGGATCAAACAGAGCAAGCACTCGCTCAAGTCGGTTTCATCTGCTCTAGGTGTGGATGTTCGCCGAGTTGCTGCGGTGGTGCGCATGAAGGAGATGGAGAACCAATGGGTTGCCCAGGTAAGCTGCTACTCTTTTTTCTTTACCCAATCCCCTTGGGATCAACAAGCATTCTATGATGATCAACTTTCCAAAATTCGATTAGTCTTGAAGACGCATTACATGGTTACACCTTTGGCACTGCGAGCCTCTCTGATTAGCTGCACTATATCTCTCTTGGCAATGTTTCTGCATTCTGCTTAGACAACCTGCTGACAACAATCGTGCAATAGAAGAAGCAGCTAGCTAGGCCCTACGCGAAAGCGATTCTGGGCATGCTTCCTCAGACCATCTTGAGGAAGGAGTCAGCGACCCAAATTCCCCATGAACCAATCAATGAGATTCACGTACACAAGCTCACGATGCAGCAACTATTCGTCCCCGTGTCCGAATCACGTCAATTCAATAGGGAGGACGCGGCCAAGGCGTTCCACAGGAACATGTTGTCCGCCGACCAGCGATCACCTTTGAAGGAGCTAGTGACAATGAGGAAATCAATAGCCAACGGCGTGAAGCCGCAAGAAGCGATCGAGAAGTTTCAGGAGACGACTCGAGCTGAAGAAGACAGCCTGATTGAGAAGGAGAGGCGGCGTCTGGCAAAGGTGGAGGAAGAGACGACACGCGTGGACACTGGCCGCTTCGAGTTCAGATTCAAGGAGATGAACGTTGAAGCCGCTGGCAAGGACGGCCGTGGCCGCAAGGCTGTGGGATGGAGATATGGCGTTCCTTTCTATGACCGCAAGAAGGGAGAGTTCAAGCTCCCCACATCGGTACCATGAACATTCAAGTTCAACATGATTTGAGTAGTCTCCGATACCAAAGCACGGCGTGCTAGAGGATGGCTATTCGCTCCATAAAGGCCTGGTTGGCACCATTTCCAACATTGCCGTCGGTCTCAAGGAGGACCGACGGCTGTAACTACCTACTGTATGTATACATGTAACTGTATGATGTTGATTCAGCGAACGGGCAGCTCGGAGACGGAGCTCTCAAGCCCAGGAAAACAAATCCATGTTGATCAAAGCAAGTACTTGGTGTGCGAAACCCAGTCTACAACACGGTGACCATCTGCGACGTCCACAATGAGGTTCTTGCGAATCTGCTCTATAGCCTCAGGCGAGAGGCGACATCTCGTCTGCACAAATGACTCGACCGAGCCGTACTCGCGGCGAATTAGTTCGAGAGTGGAAAGCATGTTTTCCTTGCTAGGGGTATTCAAAAGTCGTCAGTGGCGGTTTGGCATAGCCGAGGTAACAAATGAACTATCGCGTACCGGGACCCGATCATGCGGCGGGCGCCTTCAGGATTCCCCTTCATGGCCTCGGTGGCCAGAAGGTGGTTGACGAGCTCTTCTTTACGATCCTGCAATCCAATGTCGGTGAGGCTATACTCATGGGCCACGACAGCGTCTGAGACTCCGCAGAGGCTGAGAATGAGTGCGCAGATGACGCCCGTCCTATCCTTCCCAGCCGTGCAATGGACAAGCAACGGCGTCGGGATCTCCGGGGTGGCGAGGTGAGAAAGAATAGTCCGAAAGGGGTCTTGAGGATGATCCGGCCCTGAAGCGGCGCGCAGAATGTCGGCGTAGGCTTTGGTGAAGCCCTATGACTAGATTTAGGTTATCAACTTTGACGAGGTGAAGACATCTAGGGAAGAAGAGCAGAGGTCGAGCAAGTAGTGGGGGGTCCGACAGCCTTCCAGACGTAGACTTGGGACTCTTTACTCACCTCGGTGCCGTTACTGGAGTAGTTCTGGTAACGGAGGGCGATAGCCTCGGGGCCGTAGTCCTGGTCCTGGAAAACGGGGACGAAAATGCGGGTGGCACCCGGCCATTCGCGGACATCGCAATTGGCGCCTGCTTGCGCGAGGCGCTTGAGCTCGACGGTGGAGCGCAAGTCATAAACATGGGTGATACCGATGTCCTGGAGAAGGGCGACGCCTTGGTCCGTCAGGCGCGAAGGCTCTGCGGAGCGGAAGACGATGCCCGGCCTCAGGATGCAGCCAGGCTGAGAGTCAATGGGGTAACCGCCAGCATCGCGAAAGTTTGGGAGGCCAGGAACGGTTATAAAGGGCGGCTTGGGCAACTCAGCCGCATGGGAATCGAATCTAGCCCCGTCGGACATTGTGCGACACAGGCAAGATACCTGACAAGTCGTCGATGTGATACAAGACCACTAGTGTGGCAGGAGTATCAACACAGTGATAGCAACACCGCTGAGCTGGAGAAAGACGTGGACCGAAAGAGGCTCTGGACCGGGCCGAGCGTTGGAGCGCTGAGCGGTCAGGTCCATGTGTCCCGAGGTCAAGTGTGTACGAAGTAGGTAGGTGGTGCGTCAGATCCCCCAGCGCTGGGGTGGATGTTGCTGGCAGAAGCATATTCGTATTTTCCTCGACAGAACCTGGGACCTGACCCTGCTTGCGAATTATGAATACTGGGCGGCTGTTGTGTTGTCACTGGAGGCCCGACCGCGACTCTATGGCTTGACGAGGAGTGGATGATAGCGGTCCAATGATTACCTGCCACAAGGAGTGCTTTCCCAGGTATTCTGCATCGTGACCGGGTCTATGTACTACCTGCCCGGCTCACGGTGCTGTACTTGGTGGCAGAGAGCGAATCACTGAAGTCGGTTCCCCAGGCAGAGAGATTCTGGGCTGACTGAACCCAAGCCAAGAGGAACCTATCCGTACCTTACCCAGAAACCAGTCTGGGCGAGCTTCAGCCACCCGCCCATGTGCCATCCAGCAACCTAACCTGGAAGCTTAAGCTTGGGCCATCGGGTGACAGTACCCCTGTCATCTGCTTGTGCTGCTTTTGCGTTTTCCATTGGCTTACAATGCACCAGGGGCACGCCAAGTGCGTCATAGGGGACCATTTGAAAGGCGCCATCCAAAATCCCTTACCCCGGCACTCAAGGCGTCAAAGCAAGAACGACATCAAGATGCCGATCAACCTGTTTGGTGCTGGCTAGCGTCGAGTGGCGCGACAACTCACCACATGAGGTAACCTAGCATCGCCTTGGGGAGGTCCTGACCCGTTCGCGACCTCCCCTTAGCGCCTGCAAGACAGGACACCCTCTGCATTGCCCTAAAAGCCCTCCCTAACCCAGCCAGCCTCCTTTGTCTGCCTTCCGCAATTCTTTTCCTTCATCGCCACCTCATCCAGCCACCGTTGAATCGCCAGGAGTCGTACGCTTTAGCGCCGCCTCCGTCGAACCTCCGTCGAGCATCCGTCAAACCTCGAAACCCCGTTCCGTAACCGGCGACCCGCCCCGAGTCCTCTACCCGCATCCAAAATGGGCCTTTTTGGCATGGCCGCGAGCTATCTCGCCTTCACCGTCTTGCACTTCTTCCAATTTGTCTTGGCCATCACCGTCTGTGGTCTGTACGCCGTCGATCTGCAGCGCTCCAGAAATGAGGGGAAATATGTCGACTCTAAATGGGTACGAACTTGCCAGCGTTTTTGGGGGACAGAAGGATAAATGCTCACTCCCGATAGGTCTTCGCTGAAGTGGTCGGTGCCCTTTCCGCCGTGACGGCCCTTCTTTACTGCATCCCCTTCATCCTACGATTTGCCGCCACCTTCGTCTGGGACTTCGTCCTTTTCGTCCTTTGGATTGCTCTCTTTGGACTATTTGGTAATGTACGTGGTCTGGCCAGCTGAGCTACCAGGCATTGCCTCTGTTTGCTTTTATTTCGTGTATATACTGATCTCGATCGACAGATGTACATCAAAGAGAATGCCGAGGGCGATAAAGATATCCAGCGGATGAAGAATGCGGTTTGGGTCGATTTGGCCAACGCACTGCTCTGGCTCATCAGTACCCTCGCTTCCGCCGCCTACTGGTGGAGTCATCGGGAACGTCGTACGCGCTTCACTGGCCGTGGCAAAGTCTAGAGGCCGCGCAGGGAAACCTCCTCCCGCGCGAATATTTCGGATTGGCGCATCTTGTAGAAACCCGTACTTGAACGGACGGATGCGCTGATATTCTTTTCAATTTTACCGCTGTCAGCTTTTGTTCAATCAGAATAGCAGTTGCGAATGCTGGCGTTTGGGGCTGTTTTCATCGCAGATACGATACCAGAACCTCAATGAGGCTCAGCAGACTTAGATAAGCACCCACCCCTCGCGTCGCTACCAACGATGACGAACGGGGTCCCATCAGCTTATAGTAAGGAAGAGAAGTTCCATCGAATGTGGTCGCGCTTGATGGTTGTGACAGGAATACTCAGGCATGTACGTGTGGACGAAGTCACTCATCGGTGACCAGAATTACACCTCAGATTGCATCTCAAGCATGTGTCCGTAGTGCAGGTGCGGAAAAGGAGAGTGTGACTTGAAGAATGCAGAAACGGAATGGTGCCGATATGTGCCGGGTCCGTCGCCGGAGGTCACGGCGCAGCTCCGGAGGACCCCGGAGAACCCCGGAGCCTTGTACGAGGATTGGGCGTGAGCGTGACAACGAACACTACTGCGTACTCGAGGGATCGCACTGATGCCAGTGCGAGGTGGGATGGTTATTGCGTCTCATCATCGGCAACGAGACTCATTCGATATCGAAAGGCTAATCAAATCGACTATTTGGTCCAGAGTAGGTACGTCATGCCTGCCCGGAGATGTTCCTCCTGGCTCCCCAGGGAATGTCCCCTGGCACGCCGCAGCGAGGTCGATAAGTTCTGCCCACATGCCGCATTGGTCACTGGTAGACCTGCAACTTTCTATCAGGCGCCGCCAACCTAAGTTGCTGGTTAATTTCCCCGTTCTGTCCTCTCGACTGCATGGAAACCCCGCAACTCCGCTTCGAACCGGGCAACCCCATGCCAGACGAGTGACGTAATGGCTGCAAAACCCTGGTCGCTACTTATGCGTACGAATGCTGTGTACTGATTAGCACACAACGTTCGTCGATACCCTGTGGTGAAGACTAGCAAGCATGGCGCGGTTCAGGAACATCCAATTGAAGCTATCGTCAATGTCTACAATCGACAAGTACCGCACGGCACTCTACGTCGTCATAGGAAAGTGGGAGAGCTGGAAATGAGCGCCACACATGGACCCCGAATTGCTCGAAACCTGGCGGACAAGTCTCGCAGTCCGAAGTCACCGTGTGGATGTTTCAAGTCAGCAGAGTGCTGTGCTAAGAGCCGCAGCGAGGTTCCGTGCAGTGCTTCACTACAGAATACATACTGACTTTGTGGCTGAGGTAGGGACCTCGGATCCCACGAGCCGCTTGCTGCATTAGCAGCGTTAGAGGAGATGCGTTGTACCTGTCCGTACCTTAGTACGCGCACGTATTCTGCCCCAAAAAAAAAAAAAAAAAAAAAAAAAAAAAAAAAAAAAAAAAGAAAAAAAAAAAGCAAAAAAAAAAAGACAGAGCAAAAAAGAGAGAAAACAAAAGAGAAAAAATAAACAGAAGACTGTTGTAAGGGCCGCAGCGAGGATCCTAGCGCTGTTCTACCTAAAAGATACACACGGCTTTGGGGTGGAGGTGGGGAGCCCGACTCCCCCCGACCGCTTGCTGAATTACAGGGGTGAGGGGGAAAGAGTTGTCCCCTGCCTATACTAATTACGAGAACTTATATAACCAAAAAAAAAAAAAAAAAAAAAAAAAAAAAAAAAAAAGAGAGAGAGAGAGAGATGGACAAAAAAACCCAGCTCTTGCGCCTATCGGACTTGGTAGCGATCGGCCGAGAGATCAGCGTTCCGCATCTTGTTCAGGTCTCCAATGCGCATCGAAGCTTGGATGTACGAGTGGGTTGGCCACAATTTGCAGATGAGTCAAGCATATTCTAGTGATGGTCCCTGGACCCGTACCGTTCCACTCAACAGCCCCCTTGCTATCCTCTAGCCATTCCGTTATTTGGAGCTCGATATGAATTGGTCTTTACCAGCTTGGGCCGAGAGAAGCATTCAGAGGGTGTGGAAGAGTACCTCGCAAAACACAGAGATTGAGGTGCGCCTCAGAAGTGAAAGAGAAAACTGCTACTGTGCTACAGCGTGGCCGGTAATAAGAACTCCGCTCCGGTGCAAAACCCTTGCATGGCCGGGCAGCCACGATTACGAACATGGGCCCTTTCACTTGCAGCAGCTGAGCAACGTAGCAGAATCAGCGGCGAAGGCGGCGACGGCGGCAGCGGCTACTATGAACGGGGGTGCAGTTCCGGTGGCCTTGGGGGAACTGCAGCAGTGCAGATGTTTCATCTTTCGAGGGGTGAGATGACTTTGAGTATTCTCCTTACACAAGGTATGATGTGTTACGGGATGTGCGGGGTACCACACTCAGGAGAACCACCGTCAGTCGCTGGTTTACCCATTGGGACATCCTGTAGCTGGAAAGAGTGCATGCCTCCAATCATGGCGCCACGATAGTAAAAATGTTTTTGTTGGTATGGACTCAGTCAGGCTTGGCCGCTTGCACCGAGTGTGCACTCAGTGGCGATCAACGCCAGAGATCGACAGCGGTATTTCCAGACGAGACACCAGGATGAAATGAATGGGAACGTGGGTGAAGGATTCGCAGGTTAAAAAAAAAAAAAAAAAAAAAAAAAACTCCCGAATTCAATCAAGGCTGTGCCCGAGTGTCATCAAAGATAGGTGCAGGCTGGCGTCCATTATTGCCTGTCACAGGCAAGACACCTGCCTACCTACCTCAGGATGCCTTGTGGTGTTCCGACCAGCTTCACCGATACTTCGCGGGGCTCCTTCTCAGGAGCAAACGGCGCCAGGGATGACTGTGAAGATACCCAATCATGTTGGACGTCAATGTCGCAGCCCAATCAAGATACCTAGCCAGAGTGAAGCAAGCCACCGACGAAAACCCTGAGGTGGACCCCTTCTTTTTCATGAGTTTGATGTATCGGATCATCACATACACCGCCGCATAAGTACCTTATGGTAGGCAGGTGGGGAGGTAAAACCAAGGAAAGTGCCTAATCATGGAGGCAAAACGCCTACTTACCTAGGTAGGTTCTGTACCGCCAATGTTTTGTGTTTTGAAGTATTAACTCCAGGGAGAAAAAGAAGAAAGCTGAGCTGCAGAGGCAGTTCAGTATTTAGAATGGATCAGCATTGGCCGATAGAGCCAGCGGCAAGCCTGACTCCCACCATCCGTAAGAGCAAAAAAGACGGGTGCAAAGCCAATGACAGCTATCGGCTGGGCATCCAGTGCCATCTCTCGAGTCTTGATGCCCTGGTCTAAAGTGGGAAGAGGCCAGGGACAGGGCAAATAATATTGAAAGACATCACTACCACATACTTGCTCTTCAAATTCCATCCTGCGCATCTTTCGAGGCGACAAATCGATATCCTCCCGGCATCTCGGCCCCGACTCCAAGACCAGACCAAAGCGCTTGCGCTACAGGCGACTTGGCATCAATTCCAACTTCACCACGCATGCAAGATCGACCGCCAGAAGGATCACCGGACGACGGGACGACAGGACGACTGGGACCAGTTTGCCGCACGCCCATGTCCACGCCAACATCCACATAAGCCATTTACACCACCTACCTACCTCGCCTGCCCATACTCTGCCTTCCTTCCTGGTCTCACTCAGATTCCTTCCAGGACGACGTGAGAAGAGCACAGTATCTTCCATAACGGCGACGAGTCGGCCCAGTTTGCCAATCCGATTGTCTTCTTCGACCGCGATCGAACCTGGCCGCCCAACCGGAACGTTGTAATACAGCGTCGACGGCGTGGACAACTACCGTGGACGCCTTCATACCTTTCCGAGGGGTATGAGCAAGACGTTTGAAGAAGGTCCACGATCAGGTTCTGAGAGGGAGGAGCAGGACGGACGGAAACAAGCATCAACAATGGCGAGCCTGGGTCGTTCATTCAAACCACCAGCCTATTTCTCACGGTCTAGACGGCCAGCAATGACTGGACGGACCTTGTCAAATTCCTCAGACGTGTCGGTTGCCTCTGCCAGATCTCGATCTGACGACCACTGCGACCTGCTGATGTCTGGACTCAACACGCCGGCGCAAGAGAAGGCGGGATTTGATAGTCTCACGTTACCGTCGGCGCCAGAAATACGCTCCCCAAGAGGCAAGTCACACCGTTTTGTTTCGTTCACATTCCCCCCCTTGATTTCCACCATTTATTTTCCATTCTTTGGCCCGAATTTTTGATCCATGTTCGACTTCCCCGGCACACCCTTCCCCCCGCCTTTGTAGCCCCGCCCGTCATGTCCTCAGGTCGGCCATGTTCACAACGCTCTCATATACCATCTTCTAGCCTGCATCACGTTCAGTCTGTTTCTGATCCTGACCAACCTATTTCGGGGCTGATGCACCGACTGACCGGGGCTTGCCGTTTGTCGTTGCAAACCACCCAAGCGGGGGTGGAAGTCCCTACTCGACGGGACGCCATCGAGTCAGCTCAGCTCGTGCACGGGTCCGGCGGCTGGGGCGCAGGTCCTCGGAGTGCATTGGGGATTGCAGTGCAGGGTACCTTACTTACCTACCTTGAGCGCGCGCTGAGGTCTGTCGCCAGATACATAGCCCGTTGTGCCCCCTTTTCCCGTCCTGCAAGTGTTGCACGGTATCTTGAGAGTTGCCGCAAGTCAGCCGCCTGTCCGCGGTCCAGCGCGGGGTTGACTCCGAACACCAGTCAGGTAGTTGTCAGTGGTTGGGGCGGTTTGTGACTGCTGACCACCTATCTACCTACCTACCTACCTACCTTACCTATTGATCAGTCAAAGCAACGTGATAAGGTGGCACGGTGGACACGGCAGAGCACTTCAGGGTGGTAGCGCTTACTTGATGGACGCCGTCCCGTCAGACCGATCCACCTGGCCGATACCCGCTCGTTGCGTTACCTGCCGCGTGGGCCTTTTGGAAGAATCGTGTCTCGCGCCTCTGTTACCTAAGGTACGATCAACCTGAGTGTCCGGGGTATCGCAAAGTGCGAGTTCCTTTGAGGGCATCGACAACTGGGCCTTCTGACAAGAGCGCTTCATTTACTCCAGGGCACCGCCGCCTGGTGTACAATGGCATTGCGTGCAGAGGCCAAGGGCTGAGGGCTGAGGGCTGGCTGCGTTATTCTATGTACTACGCTCGCAGAGGGACTCTCGCGCTGCTTGGACCGGCATGCGACCCCTCGTTGCCCCCTCACAGTCCCCCTCAGGCCCCCTCCCCAAGTGCAGCTTCCATATTGTATTTTGGGCCATTGCAAATTCCATGGCTGGACCCTGCACCCCTCGTCATCATTCGCGGTCATTCTGGGCTTGGACGGGTCATCCCCTGGCCTAAGCCCTTTTCTACATCCTTCTCGTCTGTCTCGCATGGCTTCTGGGAACCCTTCAACGTTGCGTCATGTTTTTGTCTTGTCCTTCACGCAGTATTATGCTTTCCTCTTTATTCACTTTATTTCAATTATTCTTTTCCCCTTTCGCCCCCCATTCTACAAACTCCCATCATTTGACCCGATCCTACGTTTTACTGGCCCGCCGAGGACTAACTTGCGGACTACTTATTATAGGCGAAACATCCGCGCCTTCCCAGCTTGACCTCACATCCCTTCAACCCATAAGATATAACAGTAGCCGCCCAATTACCATAGAGCCGCCGCACTCCCTCCGAAAAATCAGTTCAGCACCTACGCACACACCGCCTGAACCTCTGTCGGCTCGCGGAGACGTTTCTGGGTACGTGTATACCACCACATTGTCGTTCCCATTCGAAATGCGACTACCGAGCGGGTGCAAATGAGGATCAAAACAACTGATTGCTTGTTCCTAGTGGCTACTTTCCGCTTCACGAAGATCCCAAAGCCCGAATCCATCGTACTCACCCCTTTCATACTGAAGGCGGTCCGCTCCGACACCATTCTATCTGCCTGACACGCGATCCCTCCTCGCACGTCGAGCCTCACGGCACGCCTTTGCCCACACTCATGGCGCCATCAACCCATCTGTCGCCCTCGATGGCTCTTGATTCCCATCAGTCACGATCCAACACTCCCGTTGCCTCATACCTACCCAGCGGCATACACGACACCCCACTGTCAATGGGCAAGTACTATCCATCCAACTACGAGAGCCGGGGAAGCCAGGACCCGACGAGAGTATGCCCATCCGCGCCTCCCACTCGGACATCGTCCACGAGATCTGAAGGCCACGTTCCGACTCGTGAGGGCTTCAGGTCCTCGAGACAAGATTCTGAGGTCCGCCGCAAACTTCAGCAGTACCAACGAGACATGATTGCGCAAGCGAGGTTGGCTGCGAGCGAAGTACTGGTTGGTGCGGCAAGCCAGAGTGATGCAGCCTCTAGCTCCACTGTCACTTTGAATGGGGTACCCTTGACGAATCTGCACCACATCGGAACGACCGGCTCCCACAAACCAATTTCACCAAGACTCTTGCCACTTGGAAGCCCTGGCCCCGTCACGCCCATGAATCTTGAAGGCGAGGATGTTGGGTATCTAGATCGGGGCCGCAATGATGAAATCGCCCGCGTTCTGCGGGCAGAAGAGGAGCGCATTCGTCGGGAAGGGGCGACATCTCCGGCAGTGGAGACAGGTCCGCAGGCTTTTTAGGTGGCGCAGAGCCGATCAGAAGGCAGATAGTCCATGTCGGACCGGGAGAGTAGACGGCATCGCCCCCCGGGAAAACAATATAGGGTAGAAAGGTCCAAGGCGAATAGCGTGGCCGGGCACGATCGTTTCATGGTTTATGATACCCTCATGGTTGCTAGGTACGGCTCGACTTGCATCAGACCAAGTCGCTCATCATTGCGAGTGTGGCCTGTATTGCTTCATTCGTTTATGGTTGGGCAATGTGCCCTTGTGCTCATTGCCATCTGGAGTTAATGGCTGGTTGTTTTGTACAGAAAAGATAGACGGGTATCGTATTTAGATACTAACACAACCACAGGAATCACCCTTGAGGTGTATGGTTTCTAAATCTGCTATAAGCCACGTGTGAGTTGACTTATTCGCGCTTGTTCCCCTGTCATTGGGTCAATCTGGTTTATAAAAAAGAAAAAAAAAAGAAAAAAAAACACAAAAAAAAACCAAGAACCTCCTCATGCGATACGGAATCCTGCCTCCGAATAATAAAGGCGACCGATCAATGTTCTGTTCATCAGATGCGCCATCAAGAGGCAAATGAGACGTACCCAATTAGCGCGACTTGTCCACGTGAACTACATCGCACCACCTCAGCACAGTCACAAGTCCTCTAACTCAATGTGTTGGAGAAAACACAGCGATTAGCATTTTGGTTTAACAGCCATGAAGGCATATTTTGACATAAAAAGTAAGACAAGTCCCTCAAGCCGCCTTACAGTAGTTGGCAGGAAAGTTGCCCTTAATTCCCCCAAGTTCCCCAACCCACCAATCTTGATCGGTCTGCGTCTTCTTGACGATTTTAATTCTATCCCCTTCTCTAAAACTCAAGTCGCCCTGACCACCGGTAAAATCATACTGTGCCACTACAAACTCCTCGGGCACCTGGACACGCTTAGCCGGCGGTGGCGGCGGCGGTTTCTTCTTGCCTGCAACGATGCTACCATTGCCTGCCGAAATCCCTGACTGGTGACCAAAGTATTCTGACTTGGAAGAAGTCGAATATGCCGGTGATACTCGAGAGGCACCTTGAGGGCTTCCAAGTGCTGTGGCCGTTGTGAAGTCTGTTGGCAAGCCGAGCTGAACGCGAGATGCACTTGTGCTCCTTGGCTGGGGGCGCGGCTGGGGAGACGGGTCGCGAGGGGGCGCAGACCGTCCAACCGAATTAGATGAAGGAATTCGCACAATCCGAGGCGTGGGCGTGGTTGTCTCGCTGCTAGACGTCATGCCTGTCGGGGTCCGCGAGTAAGGACTGCGAGCTGACGATGTCGGATTGGGTTGACGCCAGGCCCTGCCGTGGGCTATGCAGCTTATGGATTCTACTTCCTTGCGAACGGGCATGAACGCTGAGGACCACGTCGAAACCACCTGCTCCATTGGAGGCGGTGGAGATGGAAAATCGTGGTCCTCGCAGTAATTGTGCAGTACTGTGTAGTACAAGCCTAGAAGCCTGTTTTGTATGCAAACATGGGATGCAAGAAGATGGGGGATCAATGTGAAAGTGGCTTCGACAATGGGCGGGAGAGCTTCGCGAAGGTGGGTATCTGCGACATTGAACTCCTGCAGAGTGAGATGTTAGCGGCCACGGCAAAGCCTCAGCAAGTTGGTCATGAAATAGCTCACCTCCGAAGCACAGGACATGTCGAACTCTGCCTTGGACAGCGCCGCATCCTCCTTGGGCGTTCTTCCAGTCTTCTTCTGTAGCTTCTTCACCTTGTCCTCTGCCTTTTCATAATCAAGCCTCTTGTTCTCACGCTTCTTGATGGTCTTCCGGATGGGTTGCAGGTAGTCGCGGGCCTCGGTGGCAGGACGGATGACTTGGGCGTCAATGGCTGCGACTTCTTCGATCAACTCGTCTTTGAGATCAGAGTAAACTTCGCGGAGCTTGAAAGTTCGGTCGAGTTGCTGTTGAGGGGTAGCAATGCTAGGTCGGCCATGACCTTCGGTGGCACCGACAATGGGATCGTACAACCCTTCGTATTCCTTGACGATGGCCCATTGAGTAGTTCCAACAGCCACCCAAGAGTCACGAAGCTGCTTGGTATTTTCAATGATCTGTAGCCCGGTGACAAGACGTTAGTTGACTGGGTAGCCAAAGAGGAGGGCAATGAAGTTTCATGAGGCAGTTGGCGTTTGTATGTCAGTGTGACGAATATGAAAAACATAGTGGCAAGAGTACCTTGCCCAAAAGACTGTCTGCGTCTTCGTAGTCATGAAGAATTGCGGCGATTTTGGCGTTGTCACCAGGGCTCTTGTTCATGAGCTTTCCGAATTGTCTATGCATGGACTGCATTTTGCTCGAGGGGGCGAGGAGGACGGGAGCGAGAGGGTAAATGCGATGAGGCGGGGTATTTCACACGTAGGAATGAATATTCGAGTCGATTTGACGCTTGCCCCTCAAGCCGGTACTACCTGCAGTATGGCAGGAGGAGTAGCAACACGGGTGCAGTTGTAGTCGGGGAAGCGCGTAGGTGTCGCGCACAGGCGGTGGTGCGAGGACGGCGGTATATACCTGAGGGAAGATAGAGGGATTTGAAGGGGGGGAGGTTGGATAATATTTGAGGAGCTTGCCGATACAATGCCTACGCGGACCTAACAGTGACACTGAGGTGAAGGTGGGCGGGACATGGGGAGAGAGGACAGGCCACAGGAGCAGGGACAGGGACAGGGACAAACGCACACCTACCAGAGCAGCAGCTCGATTGAGATATCTGGAGCGGAATGGCACTGGCACGGTGTGCTTCACGTCCAACAGACGAACATCCGTACTTTGCTAGGTATCAGGATGGAGATGCATCAACCAACAAGACTTGGAGCTTAGGAAGGATGTTTACGCAACCCCCGGCGGTGTGAGCCAGCCTTGGAACCTTGTCAGGCGCGGAAGCCAACCAAAAATAACGTAGCGTCCCAACCCTCCTCACTGAGGGGGTTGCTTAGCAGGCCTTGCCCGGCAGCCGGCACAAGTACGGCCCTGGGCGGTTTGAGGCTTGATGGATTTCCACCCTGTCAAGACACTTTCAAAAGTAAGTCCAGCCACCTCCCTCAACGGCTGCGACCGGACCAAGATGGGACTTTCTATTTGCCGTCAGCCAGGTTTATTGTCCTGGCGCATCGCAAATTTCAAGGTTCTTCTCTTCTGCATGGAGCAGCGAGCACAATAAGGCCCTTGCGGAACGGCCATGTTCGTCTCAAGGTTCCTTAGTGCGCCTGGGTGCCGTGTGTAAGGTACCTAGGTAAGGTATTCGTACCCTGGCACCTTGTGCCCATCTGTGTTTTCAGCTGCAAGGCACGCCCTACCGATCCGTACCTAAGGTACCTTACTAGGTACCTTACCTTACCTTCGGTGGGTAGGCACTCTAGGTCACCTGACCTGGCGTGCCTATCTGCCATCTCGTGTCGCGTCGCGTCTTGTGTTCTTACCCCCATCACACCAACACCCCATCACGTCCCAACACTCAGTATTCGCCATAGAGACAACCATGTGCCAATCCCGGATATGGCGACCAGGACACCTCTTATGAACCGTCATAGTCAGCCATCGGGTCTACCGGCTGCTGCCCCGGTCCACGAGTTCATCTGCTTATTCACTAATGATTTGAAGCGCAAGCAAAAGCGTTGGCAAGATGGTCGCCTCAAGTTTCACACCTTTAACAAGCGCATCATGGTCTATGATGAAAGGGGGAACTTCATCGGCGATATGCACTGGAATGAGGACTTTGATTTCGGCGAGGGCGAGGAGTTTAACCTGGAACGCGGCGCCGTCATTGTACAGGTCGCTGAATGCATTGGCACCAAAGATCAGGATCTTACCGACCTCCTCGATAAGAGAGCCCGAGACGTAGACCAGCGTCATTCTCGCTTCTCTGCTGCCAGCTCACCCCTCCCCGTAGCTCGTTCTTCACTTCTTCCCCAACAACAACAACAGCGGCAGCAGCAGCAGCCGCAGCCGCAAAACCCGCATCCCCACTTCAAGCAACGCCACTTGGCCGATGTTTTCAACACCCCGCGTGGACCGCAAGGAAGGGCGGTGATACCAACCACATCTCCCTACGAGGATCGCATTGCGGCACAGGCTCTAAGCTCCCAGGACGAGGACCAGAGGCCAGCAAAGAGGAGGAAGAGGAACATGTCGCCTCCGAGCAAGTCCGGCTATGCTCAGAATCTGTTTGGCACCACATTGACCCTATCATCGTGGTCAGCCAGCGCACCCATCCGCAGCCACCCACTGATCACACCCATCAACGAAGGAAGCGGTTCTGCTCGCCCCGTCCGAGCAGCAAATCTTGCCCATGACCCGTCGCCTGCTGCGGTGGATCTCACGCAAAATGCACAAACGGCTTCGAAAACCTCCAGCAGCAGGGCATCCCAAAAGCATCAGGCTGCTTCTGGCTATCCCAGCGGAATTCGCAAGGCCAAAGCTGCCGCAGTTGTGAAATCCTGCGAAGTGCCGCAAGAAAACCCAATAATGCGGACTGATCAACTGCACCGCAGCTCTGACGAGTTTCCAAGACCAACCAAGCATCCACAGAAGGGCCCTCCATCTCAAAAACCCAATCGTGTCACTATGGACGAGGTTTCTTTCTTAGCAGCGGCCACGACAAGCGATGTGGCGCCGTCCCTGCGCGAAACTCAGAAGCCCAAGAACAAAAAGCCCCATCATATCGACCTTTGCTCCGGCATGAGCAGCACGACTTCAAAAGCATCACGACCATCCACCGAGCATGCAGTCGGGGAAGGTGAGCGGACGAAGTGCGAGGTTGTTCCCACAATTGCCGTCCAACCTGATGCCCCAGACGAGCCCAAAGCAAAACTACGCATCAAGTCCAGGCAGAAGCGTGGCTTGTTGATGGTGTCAAACATGTCAAACAGAGCTGCATCAAGAAGCTCCGCCGACTTTGATAGGATGTCTGCACTTGATGCGACAACGGACAGAACGACGGTCACGTGTGAAGATACTTCATTGGTCGTTTCCAGAGTCAGTTGCAGTCCCGGTATCGAACAAGGTAATGACCTTCCAGTCGCTACAAAATATCAGACGACACGGCGCAATCAGAGAACGTCTATCGACTTGACTAGGAGTGGCGATGGAAATGATGGGCTCCAGCAACAGTCTGATGGCCAGGATGACAACCAGTGGCTGCAGACATCTCGCGACACCGATGCAACGACCTTGCCTGGCGCAGGTATGGTATGTCGAGATTCTCAAGAGCAAGGGGGACAGTCTATGAATGATGCGCATCAAAATACGGAAGCCAGGAGTGTCCATGTCGGTCCTCGACTGGCATCTCTCGGCCGGAGGAGCGTCAGGAGCAAGGAGATAATTGGTTCATTTGATCAGAGACGACCGCTAGCGAATGACGAATCTTCTGAACCAGAGCCGAGTTTCTTCGAAGAGGTCAACAAGCGAAAAAATGACATGGAACCCAAATTTTCAAACAATGGAGGAGTCGGCATCTTACAAAAAGAAGTACCGAAATCAACGAAAGAAGCTCAGCTAGCCAACCCAGCTACCAGAGGGCGTAAGGCAGCTACAAAATCCAACGCCGCCGGTGCCGTACCACAATCTTTCATTCCAGCAATCTCGGGTTCAATACTCCCCAGTGTCACTGCTTCAAAACCCGACTCAGGCAAGAATCCCGGTCCAGTAGGGGTAGGTACGCCCACCGTACAGTTACCAGGATTCTCGAAAGCGAATGGCGGGCCGTGGAGCAGAGAGGCATACGATCTGTTGGGGTGTGCAAGGCCTGGCTAAGTGGGAATAGCGCTGAATGCGGACTGATATTCAAACCAAGGGCCACGCCGCCGACAGCGTACAGTCTTGACCGAAAACCTATGGGTAGAAAGACAAAAACGCAATACAACCAGCATACGAGTCCAAATCACTGCCAGTCTCATATCGTTCTGGCTGCCCTCTCCAGCTCAGAGGGTTGCAACTTTGCCTTGTTCAAGTTCGCAGTATGGGCAGCCATGGCAGGCATAGGGAATGGGTGGCCGGCTTCAACATCTAAGTTCAGTCATGCCTTTCTAGCCACCGTACCCAGCAGACCAGAAAGGTACGCGCCCTCAGCCAGGCTACGCTCCATGTTAGGCCCAGATAACTTCGCCTGGCAAAATGGCCATACTCGTGGTCATGTTCCGGTATCATAACCGCAAGTCCGTTGGTTTCAGTCTCATATCTTTTTGACGCTTGCTACCTCAGTGCTCTCACCACGACCTAGAAGTGCTGAATATGCCGTATCGATAACAAAAGGTATCTGGAGAGACACAAGCAACCTCAATATCCTCACAAGCGTCGCAAACAACTGTATCGGCGGCTTTTCTACCGGCATCGCTACTTCACTCACCGCTGCCATCATTGCCACAGTCACGAACGAAAGATACGCACAACCCCATGGCGGAGCTGCTTCTCGGCGTTACTTCTCAGAACCCTACAATTCACAACACTGCATACGTGTCCCCAAGAGGTTCATAACTTGTCTCTGCTGTTAATATTCAGTGCAACATGTCAACTTGGCCTACTGCCTTTCGGTTCAGGGATCTACGGAAGCAAGGCCACGCTGCCATAGAATCAATCACCAGTTCTTTTACTTAGGAAGACATGCTGTTCGCTACCTGGAGACAGGTTGCAAAAGGGTTACGGGAATGTTAAGGTAGCTGTAAAAACCGCGACATAACTTTTCCTGCGATTAAACTGCCAGGATCGTACTGTACTACGTGGTATGTAAATCTTGAAGAGCCTTGCCCACTGCAAGTGCGAAGCCGTGAATATTCAAACGAATGAATGCTTTGATTGTGAAATGCCTGATTCAGCTTCCACAACGGATGCGACGACGCAGGAGTTCAGCGAACGACCCAAAGGTTTTTCCCTACCCAACATGCGGGAGTCCCGACAGGAACAGCTTGCTCTGGCGCCTTTGTCCTAATGCAGAACTCAGATAGGTGAAATCTTAGGTTTGGAACTGAATAACCCTTTTTCAGTCAAACGGGCTACCTTACCGGGCTAAGTTGGTTCCATACGGTTGACCAGCCCCTCGCTACTAGCTCGGCAACGAGGGCAACGAGGGCAATACTGACGACAAGAAAGTACTTTTCGTAATAATAATAAGAGCAATTGGAACCCATGGAGAAATCAGCAGTAACGAGGTCAGTAGAGAATATCCGCCATAAATCCCTTGCGACATTCGTATAGATCTCCGGCTAACGCGAGGCATATGTGCCTTCGTGGCCTTCTACACAACACACGCCATCCAACTATCAACTTCTCGCCCGCTGTAGCTAAGCCATACCATCCTCCAAAGGAATATGACTCTGCCCTCTCAACCTAGGTCCAGATTTTCGGGAAACCGGCGAGCAGACCGTGAACGCGTCGGTCGCTTAATTGTCTCCCACGACTGAGCCACGTGGATGAAAATTGTACTAGCTATATTTCGCTTAGGCCAGCCATTACCACCCAGGATTGCCATGAGCTTCTTCCTGGGCTATAACTCCCCTGGGCGTGGCTCCCGTCTTTCCACGCCGAGATGAACGCGACTGTGGTGTCTCTTTAATGGTGATGTTTAATTTGCATAGCTCAGCCTGCGCAATTTTCTTGCCTTTCTTCTGTATGTTATTCAGAGGGCAACCTTGAGTAGTTGAGATTATGAGATGTCAGTGGAAGTCGGGAAAGATGACTTCGAAAAGACCCAGAGTTGTGTACTTTGGTTAGGTTACTCCTTTCATGCTTTTTAATAATGAAACAAAACCAGGCGGTGATCTTACTAGTCCTCAAGTCGCGGAAGAATCGCAGCAGGGCGACTGGTTTGGCGAATAAGATCAGGTGCGGAAAGTTGCAAATTACGCCACGAACTGAGGTCCGAACTAGTTGTGGAAGCTGACAAGGCTTGCGAAGAGAGAAGCAGGTTCGCGCTTTTGATCACCGGCTATGTCGAACCCGTAGTTGCGAGTCTTGGAATGAGGGGGGTGGGGGGGGGGGGGCACCGGGGTTATCTTTTTTATCATTAACTTATGACTTTCACGGTTGCGACTGGGAGGCACTGGAAGGGTCATGCCTCCCAACTGCGAATTTTCTTGTCTTGACAACGAGAGAAGCGCTCGGGAAGAACATGACACTGTACTCATCGGAGTCATGAAGACTAAGGTAGTGACGCGGCGGGATGGGCCTATGGTGTGCGAATCAACAACCTAGCTAACATCAGCCTAGGCGGCTCCTGTCTTAAGGACATCGGGAAAGAACAATAGGGCAGGGTGTGGTATCTTGCTAACGTTCAGAAAAGCGGTACATCGAAAGTACTGAGAATGACCTCCTTGCATGGACGCGGTACGTATCCCCAAAGTCGCCTGTCAGCATTGCAGCCTTTTAGCCCGCCCTTCCTCTAAAGCTGCATGGCTGGTGCGAACATCCAGGAGCGGCCGCCATTGGCTTCACGGCTGACTCACAGTCACGTGACAAGAGCCAATTCGGTCGCCGAAAATCTCATGTCTGGCGCGCTGGATGCGGGTCTGAGCAGCCAATTACAGGATGTCTACTGGATCCTTCGGCTCCAATATACGGCTGTGATTGGCTGTGTCACGAAACGGCGTCGAGAGGGCGCTAGTCCATTTTCATCTCGCCGACGAGTTCAATCAAAACCACGGACAGGCTGCGCCTTGCTGGGGATACAAGGTACCAGACAATGCTGCTGTGCACATCAGCTGCCTCAACCTGAAATACCATCCATGACTCCCGCCCGCCCATCCCGCCCAAGCCTTTCCACTTCTTCCTCTTCTCGTTACTCCCTTCATCGACTTTGATACGCCGAGTGATAGACTCGCTGAAGCTACTCCCAAGTTGGAGATCTTCCTCTACCTCAGGCTTGCGTCCCTCCCAATTGGAAATCATCAATACCTTATTTCGTTTATCTGAGTCCAAGAAAAAATCCAACAGTATCACGCTCTGAAGTTTCTATCGTCACATACGTAACAGTCTCTTGCTGCATCGAATTTGTTCCAGGTACGCAAGCCTCTCAGGCCATGTCTGCCTGGCCCGAACCCCCTCCCAACCCCCCCACATGTTCGCTGGCGGATAGTGCCAAGCCATTGCACGCGGGGAACTGGTATTGTTTGAACAAGATGCTTCAAAGCCAACGCAGGGACGGGCTGCAAGAACCATCAACGTAGAGGCTTACAATATCCCAGACGAATCGATCCAGGCAGTTCTACAACAAAGAACCGACCTCTATCTCAAGGACTTGATTGTCCGTCACAATATCGTCCACGTTTCGCCGCATTCTGTCCGTAGCTTACGCTGTCAACCAAATGGCGGCCATGTCTCGCAACAACTCTGTTGGTGCTCTCCAGGGCTTTTCAATCTGCCAGCCGTTCCTTGGCGCTTCCCTGCAGTTCTACCCTGCTCTGGGTACCCAGCAACTTGACGACCTCATCAACGCATATCTTCCTGGACCTGCTTCCATCAAGGAGAAGCGAGCCACTGTTTCGATGGACTTCTTTGAGTACTCCCAACTTACAGGAGAGACCTTCAAGTATTACCCTGTCGTGACACAGACAGCATCTGCCGAGTCTAGCCCCGTGCAGGATTCCGGCTACGACTCCAACTTTGTTTCCCCTGTCATTTCGGACTGGAGCTGGTCCAATTCGACCCCAAGCACCGCATCCGTGTCAACTCCTACTTCGGTAGCCCAGGAAACGAAGCCCACAAAGATCACGAAGAAGGTCGCTTCTGCTGCCGCCAAATCACAAGCCAGCGACTTCTCTCATCTCCCAGGAATGAAGATCATGACCAAGGATGGCCGCGATGTCACCAACTCTGCTTCTCGCGGCTGCAAAACGAAGGAGCAACGAGATCATGCACACCTCATGCGCATTATAAAGGCTTGTGATGCTTGCAAGAAGAAGAAGGTTCGGTGCGACCCAAGCCATAAGAAGCGCACCGCAGCTGCGCAAACGCAACCCGCCACCCCAGCTCGGCTAGCGAAGAAAGCCAGAACCTCGACTGCACCAGGTACTAGTACTGTCAAAGACCGACAGCCACAGCATCACACATCTCCGTCCTTATTTACTGAGCCGATCTTACCTGCTCTTGAGGTTGCCGACACATCTTTCGACTTTTCCGAATCCTGGGAGTCCTTCGTTCAGTATGACGACGAAGCCGTCAATGTTACCCCCTTCGACTACGACTTCTTCTTTGACCCCGCGGGCCATCTCTCTCCACACTCAAGCCAATCACCCGCGACGCCCTCCGCCATTTTCGATCAACTGCAAGCCAACCGCGACATCCTCCAAACCGTCTCTGTCACCAATTCGGTCGCGAATGCCGCACCACGTCCGCCGACGCTGCCGTACTTGGATGCCTCAGGACCGGCCCACAACTACGTCGATTTCAGCTTGTATTCTCCCGAGCCGAGCTTCTTGGACGATGACTCTGCTTTGGTCAACGAAATTTGTGCCTCCAACTTTGGCCAGGTTTCATCTTCTTTGCGCCCAAGCCTGACACAAGATCGCCGGTCTGCAAGCCCGCGCGATGCCGGCACAAGCAACTTGGCCCAACTAGCTGCGGTCAGCACAACTGACTCTGGCGCCTCCACAACACAACACCTGGAGACTGCACATGTGGATCATGGGCATATCTTACCACCAGGTGGAAGAGCACTCCCCTCATTTTCGGAGATTGAAAATGTAACACAGGTGCGCACTTCTGACCGCCCAACTTCGATATTCACGCTGACAGTGGAACAGAACCCCGGCGCCTCCTCGACGTCCCATCCAGATGTTTCTCGAAGTCGGTCAGGACAATCACCGCTGGTGATTGGTGGCACTCATGATGAAGCCCTATCGTACCAGTCCGCCAGCGACGTTACGATGTTGACTTCCTCTGCCCGCGCCGCACTACCAAATGGGACCAACACATCACTAGCAATCGCAAATAGCGAAAGCTTCAACGAGTCTCCGGCTCGACCAGTGCCAAGTCAAGTATCGCTATCCACCGTTGCTTCTTCAGCTTGCTTCTCGACACCGTTCGAGGAGCAGTCTTATTACGCGACTACCAATGCGGCAGTTTCTGGCGAGAGCGCTGGCAAGAGCACTACCACGCCAGCAGGCGACGCGCAGGTTGCCAGCATATCGTCGGCGATTAGTCGTGGCCTTTCAGCGCCGCTCAGCTCCCGGCCTTCACTCACTAAGGTGAATGGAGTGCAGAGCGCGACCGACGCGATGGTTGGCGATCATGTAGTAATTGCATGTCGCGCTGTGGTTGATCAGCTGTCCACGACACAGGTACTGCTGTCTGCAGCACTGATTATGGCAGTTTTCGGCAAGATTGGCACTTCACTGGAAGCCCGAGCACTTGCCAGTGGCCTTGTCCAGATCCTCTTTGGCTTCGTTATGTACAAGGCCTACTTCTCTTACTCAAGTCTTCATGGCTTGAGACCGCAACAGAGCCGTCTCAATACCACGCCAAAGCCGCAAGGCTTCAGCGACAGCGCGAGGCTACTCTCCTGCGTCAGCACGAGACTACGATACACCCGTCGCCAGAATGCCGCGGCAAACTCCCGGGCGAGACCGGCAGTTGGGCCCACGCTTCTGGGCTTCGCGCAAGTGCTCTAATGGGCACTTCGTTGACCAGTGGCTTGGATGGATGTTCCGGGCTTCTATGGACAAGGAATGAGTTGTAGCGTTTGCTGATGTTTATGGGAGCGCTGGTTTCTGAGATACCCCTCTGTTTTGATGAGATATGACTGCTCAGCGAGTGCAGCCATGTCAGCTTAATCATCGCGCAAGGCGGTCTTGCTCATTGCGCAGGTTGGAAAGGGAATGCATATCTCCTGCTAGTTTGTGCAACCAGCAATACACTGTCTTGCTCGCATTTCTGCCTATGATAACACAAGATACAACGTGACATGATGGGTATAATGGAGGCTTTTTGCACCCACTTGCTTCATACAAGCCTCCCTTTGTCAACACCAGTGTGGCATATACATATCTACTGTGCGAGTTCAAATTGTTAAAAGCATGCTTCGACAGGATGGCATTTTCGGATGGTCAATGCTCTAGTTTACAGCTTGTATCACGTGATCAGATACGTTCCCACTTGTGCAAAGTTCATCTCACTGGCGATGTGACTGATTGGACGTTCGTCTATTCTGTACTTGGTTCCTCAAAGTCAATCACTGCAAAACTTCACCTTCGGTAGGCTTGGGCAGAGGAATTTACGACTGAGGCCCGTTTCTCGCCATAGGAGGTAGTCATCGCAACTAAAAGCCAAACTCCTGGGCTTGTTTGCTATCCATCTGTTTCAGTCCATTTATTTTCCCCTTCCTTTCTGGCACCAGGTTTGAGTCACCATTGGTTCTCAAGTCTGTCGCCTTGGACACTACCCTTTATCCCGTGCCTGTCAAGAGCCTTCTGCCGGAAAGGTCTTTATTGAACTTCTGACTTGGAAGTTTACGGTTCAGGCCTTTGGTACCGTGTTGCCGTGCCCGATCTCTGCCTGCGTTCTTTGCCTACAGGGTTGAAGCCAGCCTCTCCTTAAGGCTTTGATGAAGAGGGACGCTTAATCAGACGACCTAGACAAGCTGCGGACTCGAGGGCGGTCAAAAGAAGATTGTGTCAGGTAGCGTTGATTTCATCAGCAGATCACTTGTTTGCACAAAGGAGGAGGTGTCTGAAACCCTGCCTGCTCTACTTCAGGTTGCCCTACACAGAGGTAGATAACCTGGGCCTTCAGACCTCGGCCCAGGCCTACTGATTACTTCGGCTGCTCCTGCACCCACACGTGCGCGCCTGGGTAGTGTTGTTGCTTTCTAGGATCTTTGCGGTACCTGCCCAGCCTGTCCAGAAGTCTTGGTGAATGGCAGGCATCGACGAGCCCGCCACAATGGGCAATATGAAGAAGGCGCCTTCCACAACGAAATCGACCCCAGATGACTCCGAGTCAGAGGAAAAGAGGATGCAGCGGTTTTCAACGACCGGAAAATTCCTACAGACAGTCTTCGCCCGTCTCAAATCCCCCTTCTCCCCCAATACCAAATCTCCTCCAACCTTACCCTTAACCGCACCATCACCCTCACCTTCACCTCCATCCGCTCCAGCGGCGTCTTCCCAGTCACAATCATCGCTCGCCGGGGAACAAGACTTGCCACCATCATTGGAACAACCGAAAATGGCTGATGTCACACCCCGAACCACCATTTCCCATATTCGGGACTCAGCCGGAAACCCACAATCTCCCAAGACCATGACCGCTCTTGCTCTAGCCTGCGACAAGGAGGACCAAGTGCCCTCGGCTGCAGTTGTCGCTCCCACTGCCGCCTTGACCCGCCTCTCCGTTGACGACGCAGCCTCTCGACCTCGGTCGTCCGGCTCCTTCAATCGTGACCCCTACACTCCTACCGGGGAAAAGCGCATCCATCAGGTCTTCATGGACCAAGCTCTGGATATGGTAGGTCGTGATTATTCTCACAGATGCCACATGATGATGAGGTTGTTCAGCGCGGTGGCTGACAGTTCTTGCAGGCGCGTCTGGCTTTGAGGACAAACGAGACACCAGTTGGCTGTGTTCTCGTCCACAAGGGAGCCGTCGTGGCGAGGGGAATGAATGCAACCAATGTCACTCGGAACGGTACCCGGCATGCTGAATTCATGGCCCTGTCCGCCCTTCTCTCCTACGGAGCGGGCAAGTCTGAGAAGCTGGCCGATGATCAACTCGACTTGCACGCCGACCAGCGTTCTAAGTCTGACACTCAAGATGACGACGACTCGGACTTGTTCCCTATGGACGACGACTACGTCAGAAATGGTCACCTGTACCCCTACGGTCAGAAGCTGCACCGAGATCCTCAGGTCGCTCGCCCCATCGTCCGGGAGTGCATTCTGTACGTTACAGTCGAGCCCTGCGTCATGTGTGCTGGCCTTCTGCGACAGCTTGGCATCAAGAAGGTCTATTTCGGCGCTGTCAACGACAAGTTTGGCGGCACCGGTGGCGTGTTCAGCATCCACAAGAACTCAGCCGACTCGTCCAGTTCCGCCCCTGCAACAAAGCCTCTCCAGGTGTCCACCAACGCTAGCAACATGTCCCGACCATCTAGCTCTTCGTCGAACAAGGGCATGATGATGGGCAACCGCCAGGTAACAGACCAACCCGGCGATGGTGGCAATGTTGAGCGTGGATTCGAAGCAGAAGGCGGATGGGGCCGTGACGAAGCTGTCAGTCTTCTCCGGCGTTTCTACGTCCAGGAAAATGGCCGCGGTAATTCCTCGTTGCCATTGAAAATCCGTGGCAATGATTCGTCTGCTAATACTTCCCACAGCACCGGTACCGCGAAAGAAGGAAGGCAGAGCTGCGCGACTTGCTGCCATGGAACAGGCTGGAAGCGAAGCTGGCACAACGGCACCAGCCGTGTCCACAGACGCTGAAGCTGCAAGCCCCCACGATACTCAGGATGGCCCTGCAACTGGCACGATCGCTACTCTCGGCAATATCGAGGATGTCAGCACCTGAACCAGTTTGTACGTCATCAGAGCCACACACAGTGTGTCCTACAGTGTGTCCGTCAAAAACACACCACCAAGCAAGTAGCAATCACCCCAGGTGGGATATGCACCTTTCTCATTACTGCTACTGTTGTAAATTTAAAGCAAATAATACTGGACGCAAGTCCATGGTCGGGTATCCTGTCCAAGTAACAAGCAAGACTTCGTACTTTATGTTGATGATTTTCAAGATCCTCCCTCCCTCACAGACACCACTCAAGACGACCTGTCACCCCGCGGTGAGATGGTTTCGCCAACGTCCTTGTCTTTGCCATTCACCGAGCCACCCTGATCAGAACTAGCCGTCTTCTCCAGAGGCCGAGGCTCCTCCGCAACGTTGCTGCCAACTTGATGATCTGCACGCCAGAAGTCTTTCTTGCCCTTAATGAGACGCCTAACCCATGGCGGAAGGATGCCGCCAGGAATGCGCCATGTCCAGGGATCCTTCTCGTCCTTGTTATGAGGAACTATACGGCCACCAGAGGCCTTCTCGATTACCCAGACCACGGTGTTGATCAAGATGTAGCTGCAGACACCACCAATGAGGCCATCCGCGATGGAATAAGTAAAGGGCATAAGAGCCATGGTAATGAAGGCAGGGATAGCATCACCCATATATCTCCAGTTAATTTCGGTCACGGCCCGAACCATCATGGATCCAACAAGAACCAAGACGCAGCCGGTAGCCCAGGATGGAATAGAGGCGAAGATAGGGGCAAAGAAGACCGATATGAAGAAGCAAAGTCCAGTCATCATTGCAGTGATGCCAGTCTTCCCACCCTCAGAGATACCAGCACCTGACTCGACAAAAGCTGTGACTGGGGGGGTACCGAAGAGGGCGCCAATCGAAATGCTAAGGGCATCAACCATGTAAGCGACAGAAGAGCCCTCAAAATCCTGCGTCTCCTCGTCGATGAGATTTGCGAATCGAGCCATCGAGTAGAGCGTGCCGGTACAGTCAAGAATGTCGACATACAAAAAGGTGATGAGGGCAAGGCCGAAGGCGCCACTGTATCCGGCAACATTCCACTCCTGGACATTGAGGGTATGCTGAATAGGGTGAAAATCGACAACCTTTTTGAAGAAGTCGAAGTTCGAGTCACCAACAGGAGTGTAGGGGAAGTAGGTAACGTCGGTCCCGCGGGGCCAGGAGATGATGCTGACAAGGATGATGCCACCGAGGATGGCGCCCTTGAAGCGGTACATCATGAGCAAAACGGTCAGTATGCCACCGCAGAAGATGCCAATCCACATGGTTGGGCTGCGCATCTTGGTTGAAGAGGGGCAAAGGCCGTCTTCCATGAGGCCTTGCTCACATCCGGCCAACTCCAAGGGGGTAGAGGTGGCACCGACGATCAGGCCGATACCTTCGCTGTAAGTCAGACCGATTAGGGTGAGGAAGAAGCCGATGCCGACACCGGTGGCGAGCTTGATAGAGCGGGGAATGGCACGGGCAAGCCACTGGCGCATCCCAAGCAGAGCGAGGCCGAAGAATATGAAGCCCTCAATGAAGATGGCAGTAAGGGCGACCTGGTAGGGAACGGCGCCGGTTCCGTGGCGACCGACAACAGAGTAGGCGAAGTAGGCATTCAGACCCATACCCGGGGCGCAACCAACGGGCATGTTGGCAAGCAGGCCCATGAAAAACGTGGCCAGGGCAGAGATGGCGGCGGTAGCAGTGACGATGTCGCGCTTCACCTCAGCCACACACAGCAGATAATCTTGATCCTTATCGCAGGTAAAGTCATCAGCTGTACGAGGGCAAACACAGGTGCCGCCGGTATCAGACACAATGGACGAGTTGACGGCAATGATGTAAGCCATGGCGAAAAACGCGACAAGACCGGCACGGATCTCGGTGAAGAAGTACGAGCCCTTACGCTCTCGGGGCTGCAGTTGTTTCGGTTAGTAACCGCAGTGACATATCGGGCAAAGCAGAAACCATTCAGTCTTGCTTTCCTCACGTTTGATGGTGACCTGCAACCACGAGAAGCAGACGAGCCGAGCTCGACGCCTGATGGGATAGTCAAGGAATGATCTAGGGGCAATGCGACTTACATGACCGGAGCCTTCGAGTTGGAACCACCGACCGACCGGGCTAGCGGCGATCTTGGCATTGGTATTATGAATCCACCCCATCTTGCACAAAATTTTCCCCCTCCCTCTTCAGCGTCGATGTCCGACAAGAGATCAAACAGCCCAGTCTAAGGCCAGGGAAAGAATGAAAGTAAGGAAATGAAACGAAGAAGAAAATTTGACGAGGTGTCGGCGATCCAAAGCCGATAAAATCTGGTCAAAGTCGAACGAAAGGTGGCAGCGTAGATTGTGGTAGCCGGAAAAGCAAGCGTGAAAAGCTAGATCGGGAAAGCTTCAGCCAACTTGACACCAGCGATAGGTAGTTTGCAAGGACGGGAGGAGGTTCCAGTGCAGCAGATCTGGTTCGAGATTGCACTGCCGACGAAGACCGAAGACAACGACAACGGTGATAAGTGGATAGGAGGAGGACAAGCCTAGAGAAGCGGCAAGAGAGCGGCAAGACGACAGGTTTTTATCAACCTACTGCGTAGAACGCACGGCAGCAAATTCGGAGGAGGCAAGGCCGATGGACAACATCTAGCCAGTCAGTCCCGTTATCAAAGAAAACTCGAGCCATTATTTATTAGCGCGAAAATGATTATCATTTGCTGGATCGCCGGGGGTCCCAGCCTGTGATGGAGCATGGCGTGGATCACTGGCGCAGGCCGTAGGCGGGCGGGTGGGTAAGGATACGGATGCTGGAGGTGGATGGCATGGCACCCACGTTCTAACTCTGGCTTCCATCGTTCTATGTCAAGAGAATGAATGGTGTGGCATCCGTACGAATACATGTATCGCAAAGACTAGTAAGGTATGTGAGGCAAGGCGGACAAGCCCTTTAGCGCGGGAAGGTACTTGCATCCGGCCCGGATACATGCCATGGCATCGCACGGCATGCATGGCAGCGTCCTGGGCGCCCTACCGCGGTACGTCGACGTCGCCGTAGTATCCAAGTGAAGGCTGGACCACTCCTTCCCAGACAGAGGGCGTCGCCGCGCTCGTGATTGACGCAGTCGCGTCAACGGGCTGGAAGTCAAGCTGAACTCACTCATGGACGTGCCGAAGGGGGGTGAAAAAGTATTGATGGTTTCTACGGAGAGGGGAGGGGGGAGAAACAAAGGAAGCGTCCCGACCGCTGTCTTTTCTTTCGCGACTACCAATTAAGGTATGGCTAATCCGATATCTAAGGTAGGTTATCAGAGAGAGGACCCACAATTAGGTAGTATAGCCGTTTACTGACCTTGCCACCTCCCGTCCTCACCACATGGTATGGAGGTGCCAGTGCCAGCAGCTAGGTCTCCATTCGGTGTGGCTTCGTTCGGGAATGGAACTCTCTCACCTTTATCGTCCAATTTTAGGTGCCATGTCACGTCAGAATCCTGCCGTATCGAGCGCCACAGCGCGCCGTTCAAATGCAGAACAGCATAAGGTAGTTGCTGTAAAGAAGGAGAGAGAGAGGCTTGAGTACGTGTGCTCAAGCGGGAAAAGGTAATGGTCAGGGTCATGACGAGAGCATCGTTGCCGCAAATGGCGGGTTGCAGAAGTCGAGAAGTCGAATTGGACGTTACGGAAATTTGGAACTCGCGACCCACAAAAGAGGCGGAAAGGTTTTCGGGTTTGAAAAAACCGCGTCCAGTCGTACAAAAGTGTGCAATACTCGATAGTACAACTAAGGTACCTACCTACCTAGGTACGACCTGGCCTAGCATTAGGGCAGGGGCAGGAAGTGCAGGTAAATGGTCCCCGTTGGAAAGTCGAGAAGTTCCTTGTTCAAACTGCACGGTTCGGACCCATCTTGATCTAAGGTGGTTTAAGGTACGGGGAATGCACACTAAGGCAAGGAACCTTGGGTCGGTGAGCACTTGGTCTTGATTGAGGGATCTCCGACGTTGAATCATGCTGTGCCCCGACTGATGGTGGTATCGCGCCGACTGCCACTGCCACTGCCACCGCAGCCGGGCAAAGATGGAAGGAGGCCTAGAACGGAGGGGATTTATCGCACGCATGATAGTCAGTTTCGTTGTACTGGCATCACTGCTTCCCTCTTCCCTCTCTTGCCGACCTGGATGTCGGGACGAAGCAAATAATGCCGTCGGTGCCGGTACCTTCGTGGGATGGGACTGTGACTGTGTTCCATTGTACGAGGCGGAGCCTCGCGGCCGATGACCGGCAGCACAGTACATTGCAGCGCGCCTGATGACTCGACATGCGGGTAGCTGTCTCGGCCGGGGCACCCATCTCTACTTGCCGCAGCCGCCCATAGACCGCGCGGGATCAACACCCCGATTTTCAGCTTCGAAGAGGGGGGCGATTGCCACGCTTGATTGGGCACATATGCCCGGTACTATGCTGTTCTTGGACGAGGTCCGCCGTGGCCGGGCGGGGCCGTCGTGAGAGAGAGAGGCCAAAAGGCCTCCAGCGAGAGAACTGCCCAGGAGTAGTGCTGGAGCTGAGGACCAGCCTCGCGTGTACTTCAACGCCGTCCGTTGCTTTCTTTTCCCAGCTTGACACCGCAGCAGCGCATCTTGACAGCGCCATCAGACCGCCGGATACCGGACAGCGCCACCTCGTGGAACTCTTTAGGTGGCGCGGTTTGATGCGCTGGCGACGGGAGGGCGACATCTCCTATTTGGTCTCCACGTCGTTATTCACATCAGCATAAGGTAGTCAGCGCCTACGTAGCTAGCACGCAGTTGTCGCCCTGGTGTCGGTAATACAAGCTCATCTGATAAACTAGCCATGCGAGACACGGGTCGGCGAAGGCCACGTCCCGATTGTCGCCAAGCCGGCCACGTTCACCACATCCACTGCTGCGATGTAGTGTCTTGCCCTGGGCGCTTCCATTTCTTAGATACTTGATGTTGAGATTCCAGCCGCTAGTACAATGCAATGTATACGTACAGATACTCCTTCTGACTTTGTTGTCTCTGCGACACCAGCTGTCGCCCGAACGGCGTGGCCCGGACTACTTCCCCCGTCATTCGTTATCGTGCTCGGATGCCAGGCCTCTTAGACGAAACCGGGCGAAGAACGGTCGTCGGCGGACCACTCCACGTCCAGTCCACGTCTAATCTGACACCTGCCATTCGTCTGAGCGATAGGAGCCCCCCGAAGTGCACCCCGGCTGCTGATTACGATTTCGATTGTGATTGCCAGCGCACTCCAGCAAGGGCCCACCCCCACGAGTTGCGATTTAGGAAAGCGAGGGGGGGAACACCGCAGCACTAGTGCATCACCATCAAACGCCTTCACCACCAGGCTGCACTAGTGAGCATGTGCCAGGGAGTGAGGAATCATGCCCTCGGCTGACGGCCATGCCATTTCCGTCTATTGATCATCTTATGAGTCCAAGAGATTCGGAAGACGGTTCTGAATCCCTTTGGTCGAATAAAACAGGATATATGAAAATGTGGTGAGTGGTCACGTTAGATGGCTTTTTGGCGATACTGCTGGCGTCGCTCGGTTCTGAGTATGCAATGACAAGTGCTTGCAGATTCCATTGGGTTATGGTCACTGACTCGCTGCCGTGACACATGCCGCTGCAAGCCTGGCTGCACTTTCTTTGGCCACGGCTCCAGACTGAGCATTTCATCACCAGTGGCTACCGGCTGGGCGTGTTTCGGTCTACGATGTGTGAACATTGCAAGAGTTCCACGGCCGCCAGCCTTTAAGCGTTAGACAGCACAGCCTCCATCTAATGTCCCAAGTTTCCGGGGTGGATATTCCATCCATTTCAGTGACGGGACTTTCACTTGGTTCGTGTACGAAGCGAAGGAACGAGCCGAATGTTCGGGATCAGATGGCATGTCAATGCACTGTCGTCTCGGCCTAGCTTCGTCCAAGGTGGGTACCTAAGGTATCTCATTCTCGGGTGTGGAGAACACGGCATACACTATTCAGATGGACAGCAGCCGACCGCTGTCCTGGGATAACTTCGCGGCACGGGGCACATAACCCAAACGAGACTTCTCTTGTCTTTGGCCCCGCCTTCTTTCCGGATATTGCTGAAACAAGGTACGGAGTACTACATGATTCACTGGCACTAATCGACAAACCTACTTCGCTGGGATTGCACAGTAGGATTAGAGAGCTAGAAAGAAAACGCGCGTTTAATATAAGACCTTATATACTATATCTAACTAGCTATAAACAGGTTATAGCCTTGTAAATAAAAAAGCAAATATTAAATATTGAAAGATCTTTAAATTTATAAATATATTTTAATAGAAATTAATATTTAAGAATTTAAATATTTATAATAATTATGTAGTATAATACTTATATTAATAGTTTATAGATATATTTTATAAAGTGTTTAACCTATATAAGTAGGTATCATAGTTCACCTAATATAATATTTTATAAAACTTTAAACTTAATAATAGTACTTTAACTTATATTTATATAAGAAAATTAAGATTTTAGCTATAATACTAGCTTGCTAGGCTTTTACTAAACCTCTATTAAGGTTTAGCTAGATTAGTAAGCTAAGCTTTAAAAAGAGGTACTATATATAAATAGCTAAAAAGGCTAACTTATTTAGTTTATAGTAATTAACCTTTATATTACTACTAATACTACTCTTTTATCCTTCTTTAGTTTAGCTATTTAAGCTATAAATTTATAATTAATTAAGTTTTACTTATTATAAATAGCTAGATTTAAAATAAATAGTAGTATAAAACTTTACTAAAGTGTTATTAGTACTTCTATACTTAATAAGTTAAGTAAAATTTTCACTTTAGAAGTAGCTTTTAAGCTTAAAACCTTCATAGCTATAGCTATTATAAGCTTTAATATAGCCTTCTTTATTAAACTTATTATAACTATTTATTAATATCTAACGTCTTAATATAATAATAATAGTAGTATAAGAATAATATAATTATTTAAATATTCTATATAAAATAAATAAATAGACCTTTATATATATAACTTTATATAAAAATATTTAATTTATTATAACCTATAACTTTATAAATACTTATATAATTCTTTATATTATATAATCCTACTTATATAATTAAAAGTTTTATAACTCATATTTTAAGTTATTTTTCCCCTCTTTTTTCTCTATTTTAGGATATAACTTATTAACTATATTAACTAGAATTATTATAATATATTCCTTCTCTATTAATTATTTATATAAATAAATATTTATCAATACTAAGGATCATTATATTTTATTATAATATATCTCTATCTATAACTCTATACTATAGAGGCGTATATACTACGCCTCTGAATACTCTTATATTTATGCTAATACTTACTATATTATAGTTTAACTAAATTAACTTATTAGCTATACTATTTTACTGAAAATATCATTAAAATAGGTATAATAGCTAGAATTAGTAGTAAATATAGTTATATTATTTAACTAAGGTATATAAGTGGTTTTTATAGCTTTACTACTAATATATAAGAGACTAGACACCTAGCCTAGAGGGCTTAGAGATAGCTTAGCTAGTAGAAGCTAAACAGATAGAAAGGCCTGCAGATCTAAAGTATAGAACCCTCTATAGCGAGAACTCAGTAAGTACTTACTAGAAGCTAAAAATAAAAAACTTAGAGAAAATAAGTAAAAATGGTATAGTAATACTAAACCTATTTTTTTAAGTACTTCTACTATTAGTTTAACCTAACTATAGCTTAAGGCTTTGAATACCTTTATAATTCTTTTATTTTTACTTTACTTTAAGAAAGTTAATAATGATAATAATACTATATATTTAATAATATTTACTAATTAAGTTAATAAAACTATAGCTAATATTTACTAAATAATAAGTAAAGCTATTATAATAAGTCTATATAGAGAAAATAACTTTAGTAAATAATTAGAAGATAATATAAATTAACTAAGAGAAGTAAAAAGCTATATTTTAAGTAAAGCTAGAAACTTTTAAGGCAATAAACTATTTATATTAAATATTTACTATCTAGATAATAAATATATATAGAAAGATAGAGAACTTAAAACCTCTTATTATAGATAGAATAAGCTATAAAGTTAGATATTTACAGCTATAGTTAATAAATTAGCTTAAGCTAATAAGTGTAAAAATACTAAGTTCTAACTAGGTCCCCCCTAAAGGAGGATTTAAGTAAAAAGCTAATATAACTAGTCCTATTAAAGGGCTATAAAGCTAGTAATAGTAATACTAATACAATTAGTAAAACTATACCTAGTAAACAGATAAGTAATCTTATACCTATTAATTACATATTAATAGAAATAAAAAGAACAGATTAACTACAACTTAACCTAATTAGAATAAAACATATAATCGTATAAATTACTTATTATAGTAACCTTTAAGACTGGTAAATAAGAGTAAAAAACTATATGTTAAGTTAAAGTATATATGAACGGAATCTAAGTTCCCTAAACCTAATAATACAGTTATTAGGAGTAAAGTTCATAATAAAACTAAAGAGTCAAAACTAAAACAATGGAAACTGATAATCCGTAAACTATAACTATAATAATACAACGGAAACTAATAATCCGTAAACTATAACTATCATAATACTACGGATCTAGAATATCCGAATCAGATAAAACAAAGCTATTAAAATTAACTTTATAGTAAGATTTTTACAGTTAATTACCTATTATAGTAATTACTTAACTAAGTAAGGGTTTCCGAGGAAAAAATGTATTATACATATGATAGATTTTTCCGCTTAGAACAGAAAGAAGGAAGAAAAGACAACAGTCTCACCTATTACTATTACCTACCTATTACCTATTATTACTATTATTGATATTATTCTTTATATATTAATAATAACTATTTATACTGGTTATAAATGGTTATTCTTTACTACGAGGAATTTTATTATAATAATCAACAAAACGAACAGTTTGCCCCTTTTGCTATATTATATAGTACTACTGCCTCTTACAACATTACTTCAATTATATATTCCTTTAAACTTTATTATAATATAAAGCTATAGAAAAGTACAATAAAGCTAAGATAAGCTTAAGATAAATAAATAGTAAGTAAAATAGAAAACTTTAAAATAAAAGCTTTATTTCTCTTACTTAATATAAATAATGATAATAATATTAGTAAACTAGAAAGTAATTAGAATTTATAAATAGAAGTAAAATAGAGTTAGAATAAACTTTATAGAGAATTTTAATTATATTTAAATAAGCTTAAATAAAATAGTATAACTAAGCTTTATTAAGCTTAACTAGAAATAATATTAAAATAGAAGTAATAATAAGAGTATTAAAAATAGAAATAGCTAGAGAATTAATAGAAAGTATAAAGAAGATATTAATACTAATAGTAGCTTTAATAGTAACTTTAGTAATATATTTCTCTTTATTTTTAATATAAATCTTATAATCTTAGATAGAAGTAGTATAAAGAGGGTTTATATAAACTTTAAGCTATATAAGAAGCTAATAAAAAGTTAATATTTATTTTAAAATAGTAGAGTAATAAAGACTTATTAAAGCTTATTTATTAATATTATAATATATAAAATAGTTATAGCTAAGAAAAGTAAACTCTTTATAATAGTAGATTATATTTTTATTATTTTAATAAATTATTAGCTTTATAAGATTAGAATAATAAGAAAGTAGTATTTATATGAATATAAATAGACTTGATAGCTTTATTAGAATAGTAAATATAATAAGTAATATTACTTAAAGAATAATCAGCTTCTATAATAACTAGAAAGTAGTAAATTAATATATCTTACTTAAAGATATTATAGTTTACTATAATATTACTAAGCTTTTTAGCTTTAACTATAGTAGATATATATTTTAAATAAGAAACTATATAATTAGGTTTTTAGGTTTTATTTAAAAGGATATTATTAAATATAAGCTAACTTTTATAAAAGCTTTAATAGAATATTAGAAAAGTAGTAAATAAATAAAAAGAAGATATATAAAAATAAGTATTTAAGTAATAAAGTAAATAGAAAAAGACTAAATAGAGTTATAGAGAAAGTTATCCTTAAAGTTAAAATCCTTAGGAATAAACTTTTTACTATTAGAAAAGCTAATAAACTTAATATAATTAGAGAGTAAGCTTATATAGTTAACTAGAGGAGACTTTATTTCTTTATTAGAATTAGAGAGAATAAGCTATATAGAGTTAATTATAGTGAGATAATAAGGAAAAAGTAAGTAATGATATATAAAAAACACTATTTATAGAAACTAAATAGATAATAGCTAGATCTATATAAGTTAATAATTAATAAAGACTTAGATCTAATTAACTTATAAGATAAATAAATTGAAAATATACTAAAAATATAGCTATAATAATAATAAGTTAGTTGAATAATAGTATAAAAGATTAAGTAACTTATTATTATAAAGGTTATTAAGAGAAAAGAAAAACTAAAAGTAAACTAAATATAAAAAATTATATTATTATATTATATATTTATAAAATATAATATAGCTCATATTTAGATTAATAAAGTTCTAAGCTTAATTTTAGCTTATACTAACTACTTTTAGCTAATATTAAATATATACTCATATAAAAGCTAGAAGAAGAAGTATAAATTATAAGCTATATTTACTTATTATATCTAAGTAGTACTATAGATTATTATGAATTCTACTTCTAGTAACTATATTTACTTAATAGGCGTTTTATACCTGTTTTTCTTCTAGATAAGGAGTATCTTAAGAACTTCCTTTTTTTAGCTTAAATTTGTAAAGGAATATATAATTGAAGTAATGTTATAAGGGGCAGTAGTAGTATATAATATAGCAAAAGGGGGAAACTGTTCGTTTTGTTGATTATTATAATAAAACTCCTCGTAGTTAAGAATAACCATTTATAACCAGTATAAATAGTTATTATTAATATATAAAGAATAATATCAATAATAGTAATAATAGGTAATAGGTAGGTAATAGTAATAGGTGAAACTGTTGTCTTTTCTTCCTTCTTTCTGTTCTAAGCGGAAAAATCTATCATATGTATAATACATTTTTTCCTCGGAAACCCTTACTTAGTTAAGTAATTACTATAATAGGTAATTAAATGTAAAAATCTTACTATAAAGTTAATTTTAATAGCTTTGTTTTATCTGATTCGGATATTCTAGATCCGTAGTATTATTATAGTTATAGTTTACGGATTATTAGTTTCCGCTGTATTATTATAGTTATAGTTTACGGATTATTAGTTTCCATTGTTTTAGTTTTAATTCTTTAGTTTTAGTATGAACTTTACTCCTACTAACTGTATTATTAGGTTTAGGGAACTTAAATTCCGTTGATATATACTTTAACTTAATATATAGTTTTTGATTCTTATGAACCAGTCGTAAAGGTTACTATAATAAGTAATTTATACGATTATATGTTTTATTCTAATTAGGTTAAGTTGTAGTTAATCTGTTCTTTTTATTTCTATTAATATGTAATTAATAGGTATAAGATTACTTATCTGTTTATTAGGTATAGTTTTACCAACTGCATTAGTATTACTATTACTAGCTTTATAGCCCTTTAATAGGACTAGTTATATTAGCTTTTTACTTAAATCCTCCTTTAGGGGGCACTTAGTTAGAACTTAGTATTTTTACAGTCTTTCTCTTCCTTATCTTTAAACCTATATTAATAACCTATCCTTATAACTTATAGTACTTTTATAATATTTATACTATATAAGGAATATAAAAACACTAACCTTATACAAAGTACGCCTTATATTAAGAGTACTATAGATCTTAATATCTATATGCTAAAAAAAAAACTCTTAATTTTAGTAAATACCTTTTCATTAATTAATAATATATTTTTTAAGATAGTATTAGATAGAACTTTTAAAAATAGATTATATCTATACTATGATTAAAGTAATAACTACTACTAAAGGTCTTAAAGTAGAGGTTATATAGGTTTCTAGCTATCTTAAGGAGTAGCTCTTTTTTATATAAACCTTCTATAATACTAAAGCTAAAATAGCTTAATAGAGATTAATAAGTATAGCTTATACTAAATAGAAAGTATTATTAATAATAGTATAGAATAGCAATAACTTCTAAAAGTATTACTCTAGTAGATAGTAAAGTAGTAATAGAGATAGTATTTAATAGTAGTATAAGTAATATATAAGAGGATAGGTTGATAGTTTAGTAGTTAGTAATTAAGTAATTATAAACTATATTATTATTGAAGTAAAGTTAAAGATTATAAAGTTATTAGCTAATAGATATATATAAATATAGCTATAGTTAAGAAAAGTAGTTAAAAACTTAAGACGTTATTAGATTATAATTATATAACTAAAAGCTATATATATTATTAGAAAGTATAGAGTTAAAAAGTCTATTGCTCTAAATAAGTAATAATTACTATAAATAGCTAGAGGCTATAAAATTAGCTATATAGATTTAAAGAAAAAATATTTTATAGAATTAAATTATTAGTGTAGTTAGTATATTAGATTTTATAAAAGTAATATAAATATCAAATTATTTAAAAAAGTAATTTTAATATATATAGTTTTTATATATAAATATAATTTAATAAAAAAGTAATATAGAAATAAAAATATAATAAAAACTAAAGTTATTTTTTAACTAAATTTATAATTTATTACTATAAATATAAAATTATTTAAAAGTATAATATATATATGTATATAATATAAAATTATAAATAAAGATATATTATAATAAAATATAATAATTCCTACTATTTATTGTTAGCATAGGTATAAGTGTATTCAGAGGGGTAGTATATGCGCCTATATAGTATAGGGCTATAGATAGGCAGATATTATGATAAAAGGTGATAATCTTCAGCATTTATAGGCATTTAATTGTATAGATAATAGTAAGGGTAATGATGTATTGTGATAACTCTAGTTGATGAAGTTGTTAAGTTATATCTAGTAGTAAGGATAAGTGAGGGGAAAGATAACCTGAAACGTAGCCTAATAAACTGCTAATTACATAAAATACTTACGTAACTATACGTATTATATAATCAATATTATAGTTATAGGTTATAATAAATAGAGTATTTTATATAAGGTTTTATACCTTAAAGTCTATTTATTTATTTTAAATAGATTATCAAAGTAACTTAAGCTTTATTATTATTATAAAAGAATGTTATATGTTAACATTTATAAATATTTATTTATATAGATAATTAATAGAGGAAAATATATTATAATAATTCTAGTTAATATAGTTAATAAGTTATATCTTCAAGTAAAAAAGAAAAGTAGAAAAATAACTTAAAATATAAGTTATAAAGCTTTTTAATTATATAAATAAGATTATATAATATAAAGAATTATATAAGTATTTATAAAGTTATAAATTATAATAAACTAAATACTTTATGTAAAGTTATATATATAAAAGTCTATTTTTTCATTTTATATAGAATATTTAAGTAAATAAAATATTCTTATATTATTATTATTATTATTATATTAAGACGTTATATATTAATAAAAGGTATTATATTTATTTAAAATATATCTTTATAACTGACTATATAAGCTTTAATAGTCAATTAATAAACATAATATTAATAAGAAACTAAAAATAAAATAGAAATGAATATAAATTATAAGCTATTAATATAATTAGATACAATATAAATTAAAAAGTAATTAGATATATTTAATTAATTTTTACTAAAGAAAAGTATATATTATTAGAACTAATCATATAATTTATTAAGGTTCTAGCTGTTTATAGTAATTTTTACCTATTTAGAGCAATAAACCTCTTAACTCTACACCTCTTGATAATATATATAGCCTTTAGTTATATAATTATAACTCTCCTAACTATAGCTATACTTATATATACCTATTAGTTAATAATCTCACGATCTTTAACTTTACTTTAATAATAATATAGTTAATAATTACTTAATTACTAACTACTAAACTATTAACTTATTCTCTTATATATTACCTATACTACTATTAAACACTATCTTTATTACTATTTTACTATTTACTAATAGCTATACTATTATTAGTAATACTTTTTATTTAGTATAAACTATACTTACTAATCCTTAAAAAGCTACTTCTACTTTAGTATTATACAGGACCTATTTAAAGAAAAACTACTCTATAAAGTATATAAAGACTTTAATATCTTCTACTACTATATTATATTTTTAATTAAGTAATTAGTATATTATAAAGTCTTTTTTAGAAGTATTAATAACAGCTCCTTTAAGCGTTATTCTAATAGTATAGTCTTTATATATATTAAATTATATAAAGAACAAGTATATTTTATTAATTATATTAAAGTTAAACTTAACAGTAATCTATTATGTATTATTAATATAGATAAGTATACTAAGCTTAAAATATCTATAAATAAGCTAAATTATAGCTATTATAAAGATACTTTAGGATTTATTATAGGTTAAAGAGGAAGAGGGATAGGTATAAAGCTTTATTTATAGTAAAGCTTTTATACTTCTAATTATAAGAACCTTTTAAGATAACCTCTTTAGTTAAAAAGTTATCTTTTATATAGTAATATTTACTTTACTAAAAGGTTTAATAAAGCTATTACTATAAGAGCTTTAGTAACCTATTTAGTTTTGATATAATTAGCTTTACTATATATATTACTATACTATTTAGCTTTATACTATATAGCTAGCGCTATTACTATTCTACTAATCTATTTAACTAAAGCGTACGTAATATTCAAAAGCTTTACTTACTAATAAGAACGTATAGAGTTTCTATATTATTTTCCTTAATTAGTAGAGGGTATAGGTTAAAGTACCTATATAGTGTTTCTAGAATTCTACCTGCGAATAGGGTGAATTTTGCTATAGTTTTTTTATAGGGGGGCTGCGTTATAATTATAAACCTAATATAATTTATTAACTTAGTAATATATTATCTTACTTAATACTTACTTTCTCTTTATTAAAGCCTCTATATCAGTCTAAAAAGTAAGTAGTAAAATCTAGCCTCTATAATCTTTCTCTTTTTCTAACTTTTCTTCTTTATACTTTATTACTTAGAAGTATACTTTATTAACTACTATATAACTCTTATAGAAAACTATTTAAAAATTAAAATAACTTAAAAGAGAAACCTCTATAGCTACTTATAAAAGTATATAAAGAGAGTATAAATTATTAAAAAGTAAGGTTCTCCTTTTTTATACTATTTTAACTAATTACTCTTTTAATATTAAAATACTATTATATTACTATATTAATACTACTTTTAAAAATAATAATTCCTTAAAAATTATTTGATATAAAAAACGTTTTATATATAGTTTTATATATATATATATATAATAAAATCTCCTAGTAAAATTTTTAATAAAGTATTTTATATATTAATACTTTTTTCTTATTTTTTGTTAATATATTAAAATATTACTAATATAAACTATAAATAGAGTTTAAAAAGATTACAATAGAATTTATAATAAATAAACTATTTAATAATTTTAAAGTTATTTAGTTTTAGTTATTAAAATATAATACTTTATTAAAATAACTTAGTAATATATATATATATATAATCGCTATAATATAGTTATAGTTAATAAAAGCGGTTTACTAAATATATAGGGGTTAGTTAGAGTAATAAGGACCTATTATATATCCTTAGTTATATATATCTACATAATGCAGTTCTTCACAAAATGTCTAGCCTCTACGATTACGCGCAGCCCGCTTGTGATATGGAACGGTGCCACGGATTTGGGACTGACCTAACCCTAGCGATACCTTGTCTGACTTGCTTAGGGTTTCTGTGAGATTTGACAACGGTGCTTAGAGAAACCGCGCAGACGTTGAAATGCTAACCGGGTGGCATTTGTAAGGCAGATCAGGCCGGCAGCGGGAAAGTAGGAAAAGTCCCAGGGGCCGTCTTTGCAAATCATCCATTCCGACATAGTGCTAGCCTCGCTCAATGATAGGGCCTGTGCATAGCATCTAAAAGCTTCTTCTTGCGCAATAGATGTTTCTGGTCAAGTCGAAAGTTGGCGAGCAAACCCATGCGAGTCTTAGGAACGCCGATACTAACAACTGCACCTTTAGACTGTATTATCGGAGACCGCCTATTTTTCCTGTGCTAGAGTGAATGGCTACTTTTCCTGTGAATGCATACTCTACGTTACCGTCGTCGTCGTCGTCTTCGATAAGAGTAATTACGTACACAAGAAAAGGAGTGGCGTGGGAAAATTGGGCGGTCTCTATTATCGGAAGGTCCATCCATGTCAGTGTTCATTAGAAGGATCCTATTTCGACCAGATAAGTTATTGTACATCATCCAAATTCGATCGCCTTTGAAGGGGGACGTGGGTAACTCGGCGCTTAAAGCTCCCAGAGCTCAGGGCCGATCCGTGGTAACACCCGAATGCCACTGCCCGTCTCTTGCCTTTGACGACGCGTGATGTGATGAATGCTGTCCTACTATGCCGCCTCGGGTTGGGCGGTTGGGCTTCATTACCATGTCAGGTAATCTCACGACGTCACCAGCAGCAAATCGTCAGCAAAGTCCCGTCTGATCAAAGGAGCGGTGCCATTGGATGCAGCCTGGGCCTAGGTAAGTGTTGACCGCCCTGCACTGAGTGTGCACTCGGGCGGTATTAAAGACACTTACCAGTGAAAATTCAGGTATTGGGCAGCTCGACTGGTAATGAGTGGAAGCTAAGGTAACGACACCCAGAGTGGAACTCAGAATCCGTGCTGTGATGCAACGGAGTTGCTTGCACCTCGGGATTCAGGGGGGCTTGATAGGCATATTGAACATTAATTTGTGGACGAGCTGACTTCATGATTTTGGATCGTGATGCATGAGTGCGGATGCAAAGCGTTTGGTGTTGCACACTCCAACAGCGTTCGTCTGGATGGTGGCTTGAAGACGCACCTTGACCTCATGTGACGTCATCTCCTGGACCCTGCATATCGTTGGCACGGAGGGTCAAGGTCCAGATGTGGGTTTTCAACCGGTCGCAACCTACGATAGGCTGGCGCAGGGAAGGTTCCGCTCCTCGAATTCTGCAGCACTCCGGACGCCGCCACAATACAACCGCCCTGCAGCGAATACCTCCGGAGCCCATGTCGTGATAATGTGACAAGGTGACCCTGAGAGGCTAAGTTGTTTTGGCTTAGCTAGGTTATTGGTTACGAATATGGGAATAACGGTCGACTAGCACTAAGATAGCATAGGTTGAAGGAAAGGGCAAAGACATAAGACACAGAAAAAGAAAGCAAGATGAGAAATGAAGGGGAAAAAAGGAGGTGGGGGGGCCAGAGCTCAGACTCAATCTTGGTGAGATAGCACACGACGTGGCAGGTCGGGCCCTTTGGAGAAAGACTTTACTAAACGACCTGCGGCTAAGTATGGTGCAAGTTCAGGTTGCCTCACTGGTTCCACCAGGCGAGGCGAAGGAAGACTAAGACCGCACTCGTGGAAAGCAAGAAAGAGCCCCAACATTACCCAGAGCCACTGAGTGGACGCACGCGACTGCAGTGGAGTCCTCCGACCCGTAACCCCCGCAAAACTACAGCGGTCAGCCGATCGCCTACGTGTGACGCTATCCTCGTTAAACAACTCCCGTCTGATCTCGGTTTTTGGCTGGTCAGGCCTGGTTTCCGTGACAGACAGACAGTCATTCAAGTCTAAGGAGAAGAGGGACGTGGCCTGCAATTGCATTGGCTTCATCTTCCGGGCCTGTCGACACTGCCTAGACTAGTCTTCCCATCAATCCACCGGACCTATTCATTTTCGCACCCTTCATCCTAACCCAGCCAACCAACCCAAACCCACGCCACACCCTCCCCACTCTCAAACGACAACAACATGGACTTCCGTGTGATTTACCGCCGTACTCATTGTTATATACGCAATCCCCAAGTTTCCTCCCCCTCCCATAGTCTTCGTCTCTTTGCTCACCTTGCTCGTCTCTGAAATCAACCCTTCCCAAAGCCACTAGGATTATCGCTCCAAACCTGCCTGTCTGACCATCCTTTACTTTCCTCGCCTCCCCTCACCAGCTGTATATACAACTGACCATCCTGACTAAGGATGGGGCGCCCTCGCCGTCGAGCACCCGACATCGATTTGGATGGCTCTTACCAGCCGCATGCCTCTCAGTATAACCGTCCGGCTGCTGCCCCTTATGACGACCCATATCCTCCCAGAGGTCGCAGTCCAGGACCCCGCCGTCGCCATAGATCTGAGCCTGCAGCTGCACCCGTCGCCTCTTACGACGATAACCCCCGAGAACATGCTCTAAAGAAAGATCTTCGCGAAAGCCGCAGGCATCGCAAGGAGCGCAAGGACACCGTACTGGACGAACACATCGCTCCGGTAGATACAAAGCGGGATCGCAAAGTTCCCAATGAACGCTACCACGACAACCACGGTGAAGCCCTCCCCGGGCGAGCGCGAAGCCATGGGCCCTCTTCTGGGGATTTGTATCGGGCCACCAATGACCGAGAAGACTTCGACACGTACGCGCCCGCATCTCGTCGGGGTCGTGAGCGACAACACGCCTACCACCCGCCCCGAACAAGCGAGACAAGACGCGCAAAATACCCTGACTATGACCCAGAAATGCGTCCCAGTACCGCACGCCGCTCCCGCTATGCCGACTACGATCCAGAACCTCGGATCAGCGATAGGAGAAGGTCACGCCACGCCGACTATGATGACGCTGTTCCGCGTAGCACTGGCGCGTCATATCGTCCTCGACATTCAGATTACCAGACCGACCCCCGTAGACGCTCTACAGAACATGCCGCCCCGGGCCGCGGGAATGGGTATAATGACTCGCCGGGCCGCTTTGTCCAACCGGGGCAGGAACGCTCCGCAAGGGGTCGGTCTGTGCCCAGGAATCCTGCCGTGAGAGGCGCCGCGCAAGGAGCTCGGCCTCGGGCGAAGTCTGCCGTTGGGTACGCAGCTCTTGGTGAAGCTGCCCAGACCGCTTTTCGTGTTGGCAGCCAAGCGGCCTATCAGATGCGTAATGAGCCCGGGCCCTGGATCGGCGAGAAGGGCACCAAAGTAGCTACAGCTGCCCTGGGTGCTGCTTTGGTGGACACGTTTGTTGGCCATAAGGCTTCCGGTATGAAAGGCGGCATGCGGCATCAAGCATTACGTCAGGCATGCGAGATGGGCATACGTAACTTTGTGATGCAGCCTGCAGTCAACAGTGCCAACAATTACGGCGGAAGTGGAGGTGGCAGTGGACGCAGACGTCGTTGATATATCATATTGGAGTTTCGGCGTCGACATACTGGCAAATACTCTCTGCTACTTCTGATTAACGTAAGTGTTTGATAAGGAGTGCGTCTGAATCCTCTCTTTTGGCGCTGGAATCGGCGTAGGTAGCGCTAGTTTCCCGTCGATTTTATAACGGCAGCGTCAATTCGAAAATATCATATTGCATTCGAGATAAGGGCTATTTCTTGATGATCTGCTAATATTATCGTGATCCTACGTCACTCACCCTGAAAGCGCTTCCTCTACACTGCACCAGACTTCACTACACTCTTTACATTTGCGTCTTCGTTCAGCATTCAGCACCCTAGACACCAATGTCTGTCCCCAGGACCAACATCGGTACCCAGAGCTGCGGCGTAAATTGAGCCACGGAATGCATCACTGGGGTGTGATGTGCACCTGCCAAATGCGTCTGAGCACCACATCTCACTTCGACCCTGTACCGCAAGTGGCTCACCAATCGTCCAGCTTTACATCATCTCAGCGGCAACATACACAATGTCGAATGATTAATTGGTACACTGCACGAGCGATTCGTAGGCATCGCAAACGAGCCCGTGAGTTATGTGAATGATTAACACCATGGCCCATTGCAATTCGCTTACTACGTTCCTCAACTATCACGCCGACCCGGCTTTCGCTTGTACAACCAACATATCTGCTTTCACCTCGGACGAAATGAGGGCCGCAGCCGCCGAGCCCAGACACTCCCTGGCCTCGGTCGACACATTGACGGAGTTTTTACCCTCCTTGGACAAAGCAGAAGTACGTCGACCAAGGACAATGAGGTTATGCCAAGCAATGCCCCGTGAGTCAGCCCGAATGCCGGAGGTGGCCTGGCTTATAGCAGCCTCGATGGGATTGCTGGCAGATGAAACCTCAAATTTCACTCGGGATCCCGTGGCAGCGGGGACGTGTGTCGAAATGAAGCCGAAGAAGTCACTAGCATCCTGGTCAACTTCGGCCGACGAAGCGAAGTGCGCAACTGTGGCCGTGGCGTTCTGCTTCTCGCAGAGCTGTAAAACCAATAGGAGAGCTAGTTTGTCATCGCGGCCACCGAAGTAAGGCATAAAGATGTGATGGGACTTGTGTGTAACCGGAATCGATGGAATATCGTGGTGAATATCGCTGAACGAGTAAGTTCGCATAAGCTTGGCCTTCTCGCCGGATGAGGTTGTTGGCCGAGAGCCGTCGTGAGAGAAGAAAAGCCCGATGTTATGCTCAGAAGAAGAAAGTATTGATTTGGCGAATGATGTGTATGCCGTTGCAAATTTGTTCGCGGCACCATCTGCGGGTGAAACTTGCGAGTCCACCAGACTACCGCTCTCACTCCAAGGAACCAGGAGAAGGTCTGATGAAATATCCGACGACTTGGAGAGCAGAGCTTCGGCAAAGCGTGCCTCGGGCATGATTGACACTTCACCGGACACGGCAACCTTGAGAAACTGACCGACGGTGCGGAAGATGTTAACCACCGGGTCATTTTGGCTCCACTCGGCTACTTGCGACACTGTCATTACAGATGAGTCGCGGTCAGTAAGATGTAGCAGCCGGAATCCATGAGCTCGCACAGCCTGAGTGTTAAGTGAAGCCTGCAGGTTGGCTGTTTCTGAGTGAACGCCGCCCTTCTCATCCTGTGCCACATGTTGGTTGTCAGATGCAGACTGCTTTCCGAACAAAGACACCAAGTTCAGCATTGCCGGCATGTTGTCCAGCCGTAGGTACACCAAGAGGCGTCGAACGCGGGTGCTAGCCTGTTTGGCGGAGTCTGTGTCGTTGCCCGTATTGTATTCGGGATGAACATCACCAGTATCCCAGTCAATCTCCCCGCGCCTCCAAGCTTCGATCTTCTTCTGATACCACGGAGGGTATAGAACCGATGTAAGGGGCGTTGTGGCGAAAGTTGTCAGCAAAGCCATAACGACGAAGATGGTGAACGTGCGCGTGCTCAGAATCTTGGCTTGCAAGCCGATGTTCTGTCACGTCAGTCAGTCTACGCTCCTCAAGTCCACAGTCACCTCACGCGCAGCTTGCGCACCCAGACAGAATACTAACCAATACAATCAGCTCAACGAGTCCCTTGCAACTCATCAAGGCTCCAATGGAGAAAGATTCTCTCCAGACCATTCCGTTTAATTTGGCGGCAAGAGTGGCACCGATGATTTTGGTGAAGAAAGCAGTGAACGTAACGGCAAAGACGTAGCCCCATGTAATGCCAGAATTCAGCAGTCCCAAGTTGGTGTTAAGGCCTGACAGTGTGAAGTATAGAGGCAGGAACAATGCGCCGATCAAATCCTCCAACTTTTCAGTGACTTTAATAGCAAAGCCATTTTCACGCGGAAGAATGAGGCCGACCATGAAGCCTCCGAAAATAGCGTGAACACCAATGATGCCCGTGAAGAACGCTGAAGTAAGTGCGATCAACAAAATGAGCGAGATCATGCCCTGGGAAGGCCCATTTTCGATATTACCCGATCGACGCAAGAGCCATGTGATGGTGGGCTTGACGGCAAATAGCAGAAAGAGCATGTAGCCAATGCACGCCAACAGAATCCACAGAGCAGATAGACCAGTGCCTGCGTTGGCGAGAGCGACACAGAGAGCAAGCAGGATCCAACCTTTACAGCCGGCAGGTTAGGTCAAGAGTTCACGTGAAGCAGCGAATACCGAGATAACTTACCAACAACGTCATTGGCTACGCCAGCCGAAAGCACAATAACACCAACCTTCGTATCGAGAAGCTTTAGCTCCGTCAGGATTCGACATAAAACGGGGAAAGCCTAGGTTCGGTGTGTGAGCTTGAGTCAGATTCAAGGAGGGTTGTACCCATGGAATGGAGCTGGAATACCGTGATGGCGATCGCAACGCCGATAAACAGCATGTACACACTGAAATTGATATGGACGAGGCCCTCATCCCCGGAGAATTGATTGTACAGGCCCCACGCGAGAGCGCAACCTAGAGCAAACGGGAGAGCCAACCCAGCGAACGCGACCGAGGTGGCAATCCGCCAATTGCTGACTAGGAAGCGAACATCGGTTTCAAGGCCGATGAGGAAGAGATAAAGCACCAGTCCGACATTGGCAACTAGGGTGAGGTTTGGAATAGACTCTGTCGGAAAGATGGCGTTGCGAAAGCCAGGGATGCGGCCCATGACCGATGGACCGAGGACAATGCCACCAATGACCTCGGCGATGACCCGAGGTTGTCGGATCTTAGAGAGTGGCCAATGAAGGAGATGGCAGACAATGATGATCAACCCAGCCTGCACAGAGCGGCGGTCAGTAAGACGTTCAACCATACGATTGAACAGACGGGCGGGTCTGAAGAGCTAGTCCACCTACCTGAATGATGAACATCGTGATGGGATCCTTCGGGTTGTACACCGAGGGGTTCGCGCCTTCGATGACACCACCCTGAGGAGCAGCTCTGTTTCCGCCGGTGGATGTCGGGGCAGCCGCCGAAGTTGTCGTTGCCGACAATAACGAGGTTACTGACGACATGATGGTTGACTTGGGCACCACTGTTCTTGTTCAGGTTGCGAATGGAACGATGATCGAGCCGTCCAGCGTCGGCTATCGGGGAGGACGAGGGATTCTTTGTATCGGAAGCCAGTCGGGATCACAAGCCCGTGCCTCGATGTTACGAAAGTTGTGCAACCTTTCTGCGGGGTGATGGCACGAGAGGAGGATCGGCGGGCAGCTTCCTTTATAAACAAGAAACAGCGCCGTCGACGATTCGGTTCCAGCCAGTCGGTACGGACGTTGGCATAGAGAATGTGAAGGCGAGTGGTCTAAGATAATCTAGCTCATACTCGACACGGCAATGATGAGAGAGGTAGATAACTGGTTGCTAATGTCTTGGCAAGATGCAGATAGCGTTGGACTTGGCGCTGTATTTTGGTCATTTGCCCATTTTCGCGGTAGGACCAACGACACGTGAAGGTGGTTCGTGAGGGGTTCGTAAGACCCCACCCCACTTAACCGATCAGCCGAAAACGACGCGTTTGCTAATAACAACACTACTACGTCTTTTGCACCCACTACGTTAACTATGCTTTAACACTATAAATTAATTCTTTTGAAAATACTAGTTAATTTAATATATCAAGTTATACTAAGGAGTATATTAAAAGTGCTAAGGAAGCTGTATTAAGTAGTATAGGTATCTAATAAGCCTCTTATAACTAAGGTATTTTATATATAACGCTTTATAGCTATCTTAGAAGTAAGGGAATGTATAAAGAGGCTAAAGCTTTATACTAATACTTTATACTTACCTAAGAAGTATCTCTAGTATTATAGGTTACTATATAAAGCTCTCTTAGTATTACTCTTACTTATAAATAAGTTAATAAGCTAGTAAGTTATATCGTTTATACTAGTAGCGATATATACCTCCTTAGTAGGAAGTAGATAGAAGGCTTCCTATACTAAAACCTTATTATTAAAATACTAAAGGTAAAAGCTATTAACTCTAAATAAGTAAAAGATATTAATACTACTATAATTAAAGATCTATTTAAGATATTTAATCTACTAGAAGTAAAAGATATCTTTCTATCTCTATATTAGAATATAGATAAGACTAGTTTAATAGAGGGATTAAATAGAGACTATTTAGTACTAAGTAAACCTTAGAGATAAGCTATATATATTTAAGCTTTAAAAAACTATATATAGATAATTATACTTAAGTATATTTTAGCTACTAGCTAAACTATACTACTATTAGTAATCTTTATTAGTTAGAGCGTTTAAACAATAGTAATAATTCTTCTTAAAGATATCTGATTTTACTTCTTAGTAGTTTACTATATTAACTAATAGGTAGATATTTAATACTATAGGTTTTAAGTAGCTAAAGAAAGTTTTTATTTTATATATAGTAGTAGAGGCTAAGCGTCTATAATCTAAGTAGTTACTAGTTATTAATAGCTATAGGAATTATATATCTAATAACTTTATATAGTTATATTATTATAAGTAGATTTATTTAGCTTATCTATCTGCTTATAGCTTTTATATTACTTAGCTATTTAATATATTAATCTTTTTACCTCTTAAGAAGGCTTTCTATAAAGCTATATATAATTATAAACTTCTATTTAACTTTATACTTATTAGGAAGTAGAATTTTCTATATTACTACTTTTAGGCTTATAACGATATATTTATAACTAGAAATATTTATACTAAATAGCTAGCTATTAGGTTATAGCTTATTAATATTATTTAGCTATTAATAAGCTTATTTCTAATAGTTTTAATACCTATAGATATACTTAAAGTATCTCTATAAGATCTCTAGTTACTTAAAATACTTAAAATACTATTATAGTTTATTATTACTACTCTTATTAAGTTAATAGACCTCTAAAAGTATAAGTTAATATAAGAGGGCTATTAGTATAGAGAGGAATAAGATTATATAGTATATATATTAATCTTCACTAAAGCTAGTAAAATAATTAATAACAATAATATAAAGATCTTAATACTATAATAAGAAGTAGCTTATCTCTAGATATTGATTAATTAATATAAGCTATTATAATATACTAAAGTTAAGCTAAAACCTAATAAGAGGTTTATGATAATACTATAGATTATAGAGGCTAAGTAGAAAGCTATAGAAGCTATAAAGCGTAAAGTAGTACGCTTAGTAATATTATATATTAATCACTTAATATCAGAAGAAGACTAAGTAGCTTAATTTACTAGTTAGTGCTTTAAATTTCATTTTAAAAGCCTTTTATAGTGGTTATAATAAATCAGAAGATATTAACGTTTGAATTCGTGAGCCTGAAATTACCTGTTTTCAGCTGATCGGTTATGGGGGGTGATCGGTTAAGTGGGGTGGGGTCTTACGTCGAATCAGGGATCGGTCGGCCTGTTTACGAGTTCTGGAAAGTCACCGTGTCCCTCGCGTCTTACGTCTACATAGTATCAATGAGAACGTCTGTCAGCAATTGACAGACGCGACGCTAAAAAACAGCCGGGGCAACACAACCAGGGCGCATGCCTGGGGGCACATGGCACTATCGGTGGCGGCACCGACAACGATGGCGCTGCGGGCGTTACCGAAGGACTTTTCAGGTAACAAACGTATCATTGCGCAATTCAAAAAGGCAATTAATCAATCCTGTACGGCGATACAAGAGGGCATATGCGCCGGGGCCGCTAGCCTAGGGTCCTTGAGTCAAGCCTCATCCCACTTGTTGGAGAAAGCACTTCCAGCCGCCCTATCTATTCACCGCCCTCTCTTCGCGATGTCCTCTGGCCGTTTCGCGAACAGTACGTTTGCTGCGGGGAAATGCGGGGAAACTACTTGCATTAGTTTCTGTATGGAATGGAATGCGCATATACACAAAGGTAAGCTGACCAGCTTTGCAGATCACGTTGGCGCGCTTTTTGGGCCCAGGCCCAACTGTGCAGATTCTAGGTGGGATGACAGCTAGCAGCATCCCTTTCAAGCTGAGAGTGTGCAATTTAGCGCCGTTTTTATTACAGAGACAATCAGAGGTAACTTAACTAATCAGAGCGCTATATTCTTTAACACTATACTTATATACTTATATACTTATATAATTATATAATTAAATATATAACTTAAAAAGACTTTATTTTTAGTATTTTTAGTTTTTTATAAACCTCTTTATATAATATAATCTAGCTTAATAGTTACTTTTTATAGAAAATATATTATATTATTAATAACTATATATACCTTATCTTATAAACTGCCAGCCTTTTACTATAAGATTTAAGTAGTATTAGCTGTAAAGGCTAAACTAAGCTAGTCTTTCTACTTACTATTAATAACCTTTAAGTTATATTTTATAAAATACTGAACTTATACAAATAGGTATTATAGTTTATTTAATATAATATTTTATAATACTTTAAACTTAATAGTAATACTTTAACTTATATTTAATCTTAATAAAATAAAGAAATAAAATCTTATATTATAACTAGTTATTAATGCTTAGGTTAACTTATCTTTAGCTCTAGTAGAAGAAAATAAGTAAGTAAATAGTAAAATATACTAATAAGAGCGTTATTTCTAATACTATTATTAAAATACTAATAGTATTTATAGCTTATATTAGTATAAGTATAAGAGTATTTAGAAGTGTAATATATACACCTATAAAATATAGAGTTATAAATAGAGATATATTATAATAAAATATAATAATCCTTAGTATTTATAAATACTTATTTATATAGATAAGTAATAGAGAAGGAATATATTATAATGATTCTAGTTAATATAGTTAGTAAGTTATAAATATAAGCTCTTAAGTTCTTAATTATATAAGTAGAATTATATAATATGAAGGATTATTTAGGTTTTTATAAAGTTATAAAGTATAATAAACTAAATACTTTTATATAAAGTTATATATATATATAAGTCTATATATTTATTTTGTATAGAATATTTAAGTAAGTAGAATATTATTATATTATTATTGTTATTATATTAAGATGTTATATATTAATATCTCCTCTTAAGATATATATAGTTAATATAAAAAGTATATTATGAATATTTAGTTTACTTACTTAATATATATATATATATATTATAAGTATAAAAACTTAAAAACTTAATGAGAAAAACAAAAAACTTATTTCTATATTATATAATATATATATAAATAATTAAAAAACTCTTATTGTAAAGGAATATATAATTGAAGTAATGTTATAAGGGGCAGTAGTAGTATATAATATAGCAAAAGGGGGAAACTGTTCGTTTTGTTGATTATTATAATAAAATTCCTCGTAGTTAAGAATAACCATTTATAACCAGTATAAATAGTTATTATTAATATATAAGAAATAATACTA
>VYYT01000081.1:0-95389 GCA_032988895.1 Colletotrichum kahawae | reverse complement strand
CCTAGCAGCGGTGATGCAGACCGGGGCTAGGCGGTGTGCTACAGCAGAATAGTGGATCCGGCGGAGCCGGATCTCGGTAGCTGCTCCGGCAAAGCCGGAGATCTCGGCCGGGCTCTAGCCCGTGACATTTATTAATAGTATTATTATTACTACCTTAACCTCTATTTCTAAAAGTACTATTAGAGTTACTATTATTATTTTCAGAAAACTTATCTATATCGTTATTATTAACCTAATACTAATAAACTATTACTAACTACTTACTAACTTATTTATAAATATTAAGCTAAAATATAAGACTACTACTAATAACCTTATAAATAAGTATAAAAACATAATAATAAGTATTAAAAAGTATATAAAAACCTTAGATCTTTAAAAGATCCTATATAGAAAGCTTTAATATATAGTTATTACTTTTTAAAAAATATATTATTAAAACTTTACTAAAATAATTAAAAGATTTAACCCACTTATAGATATAAATCTTATTATATAAATAAGCTAAAAGAATATTATTAATCTATACTATAATCTCGTTAACTAACACCTTATTTTTAGCTTAATAAGCTACTTATAAATAATATATTAGATAAACTAAAAAGAAAAAACTAACTATAAAGTGAAACTTATATTAAATATAACTTATAAGTATACCTAAAATATAAAATAGTAGTCTCCTCTATATTTATAGTAAATAGTTAGTTATTATAATTCTTAAAACTAAACTTAAAGCTAATAAAATTCACTAACTACTTATAAAAATATTAGAAAAACTTAATACCTTACTTTACAACTATAAAAATATAGAAGATCTTATACTAATAGTACTTCTTAGTAATAATAGCATAAATATAATATTTAACTTAGTTCTAATAAAAATAAATAATATTAATAAAATAAAATAAAATCTAAAAAAAAGAAGAGTTAGCTTATACTTCCCTTAAATAATTACTAAACTTACTTTATAATACTTAATACTATAAATATAATATAACTTATATATATAGTTATTATCTATTTAGTAAGTATAAATAACCTAAGTATTCTTTAGAAGCTATAATATATAGTTAATATAAAGCTTATTACTACTTACTTAGTTATATTAATAATTACTATTATTAAGCTCTTCTTTATTAAAGCTATACTCTTTAAGAAGTTAGTAAATAAAGCTTTTAGTACTTATAATATTAATTATAAAAATATTCTAAAAAAGAAAAAGTTTAGTAGATATATTATAAAAGCTTAATAAAAAGCTTATAAAAATATAAAAGTTATTATAAATAGATATAATATATTAAAAGAGAAGAGAACTAATCTTAAAATAGAAAAAGCTATTACTTTATAGATAACTAAAAAGCTTCTCTAAATAATTATAAAAGTAATTATAACTTTAAATAGTAGAAATAATGATTATTTATTATAGTAAAAGCTACTTAAAAAGAAGTAAATATAATAAATTAATAATAGTAGTTATAATCTAACCTATTTAATAGCCTTATAATATACTTATTTAAAAGAAGAAATAATAAAATAAAAAATAAAGTTATCATAAAAATATTATATAGAAATAAGCTTACTAAATAAAACGCAAAATATCTAGAATAAAAACCTACTATATACAGATAACTATTCCTTCTTAAAGAAATAATAAGATTTCTTTAGAGTAGCTTTATAAGCTTTATTATCCCTTAGTAAATATATAATAAGAAATCACTATACTAAATAATAGAAATAATAGTATTAAGCTTAGTAAAAATATTACCTAGATAATAAAAAAGAACGCTAATAAAAAGCTAGCTTTAATACTTAGACTTATAATAAGAACTACTATATTTAAAAGAAGGATAATCATAAAGGATTAGATACTTAGCCTAGAAAGCTTAAAGATAGCTTAGCTAGTAGAGGCTAAATAGATAGAAAAGCCTATAGGTCTAAAGTATAGAACCCTCTATAGTAAGGACTTACTAAATACTTACTAAAAGCTGAAAATAAGAAACTTAGAGGAAGTAAGTAAAAGTAATATAGTAATACTAAACCTACCTTTTAGATGCTTCTACTATTAGTTTAACCTAACTATAGCCTATAGCTCCTAATACCTTTATATAAAACTATTTAACTAAGCTAGAAGTAGTATTAGTTAATAGCAAATTATTAGATAATAAAGAGAGTATAAAATTATATATTAAAGTTATAACTTTATAGAGAAATTGCCATTTATAATAATATAATATTATAGGTTAGGGCTGTAGAATGTATGCAAAATAGAGTATCTGTTGTAGGGGGGGTTTTGTTACTTAGGGTGGGGTCTTAATTATACAGCCTCATAGAACTCACTGCGAACCGTCTGCTGGGGCTAGTAGGTTACCTTCTCAAGTCGAAAAATTTGCCGCAAACATAAGCCCCTCTATCTACATCTCTCGATTACCCTCTTAGAATATTTGATTTCATTCCCGGTTACTTCGGGAACTCATTTTTTGACGCATGCATTTCTGCGTATCTGTTTGATTAGTGTTCTTACCTCTCCCCGTTTGTAGTCCTCCTTCACATGGTAGCCTAATATGGTAGACCCAAAGAAGTGAGATAGGTGCAGAGGTTCTGTTAGAGACATCTCGAATTCTCAGGCCAGTGTGGTACATGTCACTTCTCAACTTCAACAGCTGACCGACCTTCACGAGGGGCTAAGCAACCGGCTCCCGAGTAAGCCTCACCTAAGGGAAAGGCACAAAATTCAGACTGATTCGAAGAGGTTGAAGCCTGCGAAAGCAGCTCTACGGTCCTGACGACGCTGGAGAAGTACGGCGGTGCTCACAGCATCCACGCTGTATGCCTCGGTGTGGCTTGTGCGAATCGGGTCCAGAGCCCGCTGCGCCACGATCGGCAACATCTGCAGCATTCTTCGCCGGGGTGATTTGAGTTGTCTGGTTGTGGCGTCACATGACCCATCCCCTCGGTCGGGATGCGGGAGGCCAACAGCCGGCGCCGCCACTTACGCTCAGCAAATTAGAGCCCAAAACCGTGGCTTGGACAGTTGCGGGCGGGAAGAAATGACTGGCAAACGAATTTACGCATCTTTTTTAGGCTATGGAGCCCAACAGCCAAACAGAAAACCCCAGTCCACCTGACATTAAGCCTCCCGCGTCTCCGCGAGGCTTGTCGAAACTCTATCCAGGGCATCGGACGGATCTTGCCATTCAAAGGATGAGCTTTCGTTATGGGGGATGGCTTGAACGAGGCGATGTCCCGGTATTTGAGTTGGGCTTACGGGAGATGTGCCTTCGCTGTCAAGCTTCACTCACCCCTGTCCATCCTCGTTCAGGCTCGGGATCCGGTTTGCGCTGATGATGAGGATATCGGACCAGAAAGTATGTTGTCAGCTTTGCAATGCGTCGACGAGTCGTCGTCCATGACGGTCTGGCCACAGGAGAGGGGAAAAGCGTTGGTGGTGGTGGTGTGTCTTGGAAGCTTGTGGCTGGCTACTCGGAAGAGTGCGCGCGTGCTTGTGCTCTGTTGGCTGTGGCTGATGTCATTCTGCATGCAGCCTCGATTTCAGGTGTAGTCGAGACAAAGACCATCAGAGCTCAACGCCACCGCATTCCCATTTTGGGCCGCAGGTTGGGCGACCAGACCAGAATCCCAACGGTCGGCATTTGCGCAGTTTCAATCCTGTGCTGTCGATGCCTTCCTTTCGGACAATTCTTCTGTTTAATGAGGCGACTGAGAAAAGAAGCAATAGCCAAGAGAACAGATCGACTTGGCAGGGGATTTCAGAGGTGCTTGACTGTGCTTGGCCGAGGTGTTAGGTTCCTTGGCGAAGCTTGTTTGGGGCGGTTTCTGCTGTGGTGAGTGGGATTCGGGGCAAGTGGCGCGTCTTGGCACGTCGCCGGGGGTCTCTGACGACATGCCCTTTTGCTCTTCATTTTCTTCTCTCTTTTTTTTTCTCTCCTGTCTGATGAAGCTCTTGATTTTCTCCGTGCCCAACTCAATTGCGCGCACAGAAAAAAACAAACAGACACACGGGATTCCATCATTAAAGCGAAAAGGGGGCGTTAAATGGCGGGCCCCGCTTAAGCGATGGCCTGGCGCAACGGCATTGGATCAGAGCAGAAGACTGACTGGTAGGGAGCGGCACGCTTGCTGCACAGAACGGGATAGGCGAAAGTGAGGAGGTCGATTCAGGGAAATTAGCGCTGCGCGTCGACGTGGTAGCGCAAGCAGGCCTTCTTTGGCTCTTTGGTCCTTTGGGGCACTTTTAGAGTGGACTGACGTAGGAGTCTGGAGTCCCCGTTGTCCCTTGAAACTGGTGGATGGTGGACGACCCTTTGCACCTTGCACCCGCCCGAAGAAAACAATGATGCTCATCGTCCACCGTCCAGGAGTCGATGCTTAATTACTTCTTGGCACCCTTCGTTTTTCGTCCCATCCTTTCCTCCTCTTCCTTTTCCCATTTCCCACGGCCACCAACCCACTCTTCCGCCCCGGTATCTGTCTAGCTTGGCTTCATAAGCTTTGTTCGCAGCAGCAAGCACCTCACACTGCCCAGCTAAGCCCGACGACATTACGTTTGGCGAGGCAGTCTACGGTGCACCTTACGGATTACGGATACTGCGCATCCTCCGGACAAGTGAATACACCTTTCGCAAGCAACGCACGACTCGCACTCGTTCCAAAGCCTGCCCACTTTTCCGCAGACACAGCCTCAACCTGTCACTCCGAGGGTGCATAGCGCTAGGTCACTACAACCGCCGTCGCGACTAGCCAGGACCATCGGTGACCACCCGATCACATTTTTCTCGCCTCTTGGGTCTCCGTTTCCTCATCCGAAGGCCAGACACAGCCCGGATCTCGAATCGCACCTGCAGGCACACATCCGGCCGACACGTCGCCGTCTACACCGCAGTCCCTTAGCCCCAGTTGACAACGAGTCTTGGCTTGCGCGTCTCATTCCGCTGTGTTGGCTTCCCGCTTGTCAATCTCACCATCGCCAACCGGAGCCCCGTTTTTGCTCATCTCCGGCCGGCTGCGGGTATTGTTCGATCAATACCACTCTTTTGCCAAGGAGGCCTCTTCAATCGGTGCCACGGTATATTGCTGTGTACCTGTTGTCGTGTGTTGTCGACACTTTTCGACGTTATTCATCCAACCAGGAATTCGGCACAAACCACACCACCAGCATCCCCGACCACTGCTCGGTTCGCGTGTTTCGTCTCAACATTCGGGCGCTGATCTGAAGCGATCTGATCTTTGCCACAACCACCTCCAAAGCAAGCACAGGCGCTGAGCCGGCAACCCGTCGTCAGCATGAACTCCTCAACCTGTAAGTACGGCACCAAGAATCCGATTGACATCTCCCTTATTACCCGCCCACCCCCGTTCCTATCCCCAGTCACCGTTGCACCCGTCGATGCCTTGGCGGAAAAGAAGAAAAGAGACACCATCAAATCATCTCTTACCTAACCCCATCCTTCCCCATCACCCCCATCACGAACTCCTGTCTCTCCCTTTCTTGGCGTCGTTGTCGGTGGGAAGCTATCCCTTTAGACCGCTGCTCTAGACGCCGTAGTCTATTCATCTTCCCCCAATCACCTGTCGCCTCGAGCGCGGATTTGACCAATTCTCGTCTATTCCCCCCGTCGCCTCGCATCCCTCCCCACATCATTCCCACATCTCACTCCACATCGAAAGTCTCACGTCATCACCCAATCTCACTTAACGAACCGCTCCCGTCACACTCACTCTCACCTCCGTCTCTCCCGTTCTTCCCATTCTCTCACCCAGCGCTGCGTTTCGCCCGTCACTAACCATGCCCGACCTCGTCGGCTCAGTCAACCACTTTGACATCAAACGCAAAGCTCACGGCCTCAGCCGCAAGAGCACAGAGCAGACATGGAACCCGTTCCGCCATGTATCCTGGGATAACCGCCCCAGCAAGCGCTCCACCTGGGACGGCGCCAACCTCGAGGCCCAGCGCGAGGTCCCCAGCAGAGCCGAAGACGCAGAGACCGAGGAGCCGATACACCACGTCCAGAGCGAGCCCGCCCCCAGGGACTCCGACACCGTACGCAGCCTGAGCAAGGACACGAGGACGGGGAGCGGCAGCGGCGAGACCATGTTTGAGAACAAGAAGGAGCAGGAGGCAGCGGACACCGGCTTGAGGAATCGAAAGACCGACGCCGCCGGCGCGCAGGACAGCTCACCACCCGACGACGAGGAGAGGGAGAAGCCCAAGAAGCAGAAGTCGGGCCTCATTCGCCATGTCGAGCCCAAGCACCCGTTCACCGTCGCAAACCAGCTGCAGAGGACGCTGCTCTGCTCGTGGATCAACATCCTCATATTGGCCGCCCCGGCAGGTATTGCGATTTCCTATCTCAACGTCAGCAAGATCGCCGTCTTCGTCGTCAACTTCATCGCCATCATCCCCCTCGCCGCCATGCTCGGCTTCGCCACGGAGGAGATCGCCCTCAGGACAGGTGAATCGCTCGGCGGACTCCTCAACGCGACCTTCGGCAACGCCGTCGAGCTCATCGTCGCCATCATCGCCTTGGCCGAGAACAAGCCCCTCATCGTGCAGACCTCCCTCATCGGCTCCATCCTCTCCAACCTCCTGCTCGTCATGGGCTTCTGCTTCTTCTTCGGCGGCCTCCGCCGCCCGGAGCAGTACTTCAACACCACCGTCGCGCAGACCGCCGCCTCGCTGCTCGCGCTCGCCGTCGCCTCCGTCATCGTCCCCTCCGTCTTCGACAAGAACGACGGCACCAACAACCCCACCCACGTCGCCCAGCTCTCCCGCGGCACCGCCGTCATCCTGCTCATCATCTACGCCTCGTACCTCTTCTTCCAGCTCAAGACGCACTCGGCCGTCTTCAACGAGGAGTCGCAAAAGGTCGCCGCGAAGCCGTGGTCGCGCGGCGGGCTCAAGGAGGGCGCCCTCGGCCGCGGGCTCGCCGGCGCCGGCGCGCGCATGGCGCAGACGGGTGTCCGCGACGGCGACGAGCGCGCGGAGCTCAGCCGCATCATGATGCAGCGGCCCAAGGAGGGCGAGGATGAGGAGGAGGAGGAGGAGGAGGACCCGCAGCTGCACTTCCTCGTGGCCGTCGGCACGCTCGCCGGGTCCACGGTTCTGATCGCCTTCTGCGCCGAGGCCATGGTTTCTTCGATCGACGCCGTGACCAAGGCGTCGGGCATCAGCGAGGAGTTTGTCGGTCTGATTCTGCTGCCTATTGTCGGAAACGCCGCGGAGCACGCCACGGCCGTGACGGTCGCGATCAAGGACAAGATGGACCTCGCGATTGGCGTGGCGGTCGGCTCGAGTATGCAGGTCGCGCTGTTTTTGATTCCGCTGCTTGTTATCATCGGCTGGGGCATGGGCAAGGACGACATGACGATGAGCTTCGACCTGTTCCAGGTCGCGGTGCTGTTTGTGGCGGTGCTGTTGGTGAACTACCTCATCAGCGACGGCAAGAGTCACTGGCTGGAGGGGTTGCAGCTTATTTGTCTGTATGCCATTATTGCCGTGTGTTCATGGTGTAAGTTTTCCTGTCCTCATCACACGTTTGAAACCCGTACTGACATGGAATTTAGGGTACCCCGCCGAGAACGTCGCTGGCTAAGCGTCTTCCGTCACTCGTTACGACTGTCATTTTTTCGTTTTACGTCTGGACCCATACAAAAAGAATTCCTGTTCTGAGCGCTGTTACAATTTTTCTTCTTCTTTTCTCCATTGACCATAATGTCTTGTTCTTGATTCATGGAAAAACATGCATGATGGAATGTGTGGCTTTTCGATTGTATATATAAGATCGTGTGAGCGAGGATATGTCAGGGAACTGTACATTTTGAAAATTCCCACGGTGGTGGTGTGATTGCAGATCAGGCGGAGGGAGAAGGAGAGAATGCCTGATGTTTTTGGAGTGGAAACAGGATGATGCACTGAGATGGCATTAGATACCAGAATATGTGAGAGTGCCGAAAGTTGGCCGAGAGCTGGCTTAAATGAAAAGATTTGAAATCTTGTGAACCGAGAACTTCAGTTGCGATGAGATGTAGCGGGTGAGAAGTATGACTTCGTTCCTACCTAGGGACTGCTGCTGCCTGCGATTGAAGTATAAAAGACAACCTCCGGGGGCTTATGACAGGAGTTGGGCCAGAATAGAGGCTGCCAGCGAGCTACGAACAACCTGCTGAGGAGACTATTCCTGAGAAACATGGAGGCATCAACACTATCGCCACCGTTTCCATCCAAGATACAAGCTTGCCGTACCCACTCCTTATTCCGCTGAGAAGTAGTCTCATCTTGTGGGTATGTGGGTAGAATGAGACGAGAAGGGAGACGTCGGAGTTGGGATCTAGTTAAGCTTGAGTGGTGATAGAGCAGGACTTGGGTAGGGCACGGTGAGATGCCCGATCTGCAGAAACAACGTCGACGTCACCGCGCACTTGACAGTTACACACCCCAATGCCAAAGACTGCGAGTTTTGTCACCGCACCATCGAGAACTGCGATAACGCCCACCTAGAGGAAGACTTTGCGAACATCGTAGCTACGCGACCTCGGCTGGTTACCTATCCTACGACGGAAATCCAAGACCCGTACCTGTCGTGGTTAGATACGAACAAGTCTCGATGGGCGGGCAAGCCCGAAGGTCTCGAGGAGGCATGGAAGACTTGGATGCAATTGCCCATCAGCCTTTTCTCTCATTCTTCCTCCGTAAAATTTTCTTCCCGTGGAAGTTTCCGAATGTTCGTTGGTGAAGGTGTTCAATCGGTTGTACTACCGTGGCTTTTATACCTGTTGAGCTCGGGTGTCTTCACGGTGAGATCGGGCTTTGCATTCCCTGCCATTTTTCCTTGCATAAAGATATCTTGACTAGCATCTGTGGTTGATGGTGGAAACCAACCGTCAATGCGGCGTGATATGACCACACGCTAAACAGCCCGAACGGAAAGGGGATCGGGGAGGCCAGGAGGTTGCTGCTCCTATGTCGAGACCGGGGTGAATGTTCTACGGGAGACGTGGTGGACCAAAGGTCATCTTTCGTCGTTGCTATCCCGCGGTTGGTTTGCGTGATGAGGGGTGAATACTTTCAGGTCGGGCGCGTGTGAAAGGCGTGATGGGTCTTGAGTTACCCGGCCACCTCTTGGTCCTGCATGGTCGTGTGAGGTGGTATGATGTGACTGCACATACGAAACACTATTCTCAGACCCATGCATTGTGCTGAGAGAAGCTCTACCTTGGGAGACGCTGAACTTTTATACTTGAGCTGTCTGGGTGCAGGGTAGTGTCCGTCTGTGTGCACAACATCATCACCCAAGGCGCTTGATCTCTTGAGGATGCGGACTCGGCATATCGTTGTTCGCCTGTCATGCGGGTTACGTTTTCGGCGCAACGCGAGGTGTTGCGTGGGTATATATAGCACGTTGACAAGATGTCTTCAGTTGTTGGGCCAAAATGTGGCTAGTGCATTGTACTTTCAGGAGATGAAGCGCAAGGAGGGTGCCTCTCTTCGTGCCCGAGTTGCAGATATGTGGCCGGATCGCGGAAGAGTTTTCTAGGATTTTGAATATCTCGTTTTAATTCTCGGTGTTTGTCGTCTTTGTCAGCTCTTTTGCTGGTGAATACCCTCAGGAGCCCCGACGACGACATGTCATTTCCAGTGGGCAGATTTGTCACGGTCTTCATTCTTCATGGAGTCTAAAGGCGAATCTCAGCCAACGTCGCCTTTTTCGCTGTTTTCATTTTGATGCGGGGCGCGAGATAGCCTTCATTTGTCTGCAGAACGTCTTTTCTCGTGGATGCTTGATTCTTATACTAAGAAACATGGTTGTGACGACTGTACGTCGCAGAACTCTCAGACTCGTCATCCGCCGTGAGTTCATCTCGCAGCTCGTCTAGCGAAATTTCTTTTTTTGGAGAACGACTGCTCGCGCATCGGCATGAGATAAAAGCAGAAGCTGGCCATTCTGATTTCTGCTACGAGCCTGTAAAATTTGTTCTTCCCCAGAGCTTCCCTTCCAGAGTTCAGAAAACATTCTACTGGGGATAGCTTGGCCGTTTTTGACTTCAATTCAACTCCTATTCAGACACGATATGTTGCAGAGAGATTACCGCGTCAGTACCCCTTTCCGGCGTTTGTTCTTAGTGAGTATCGTTGGGAGAATACTACGGCAAAAACCATATCGTAATTGACATAATCTGAGGGAATGATGTCCCTAGGATGGCTTTTGTGACACTTTTGAGAACAAGGGGATGTGAGGATGCTACAGCTCAAGCTAGAAATGCTCCGAGCCGATTGCTTGTTTGGGTTCTCGAGGTTTAGAAGTTGTCAATTTAAATATTCATCCATTTGACTCTGTATGAAGATGTGCTGCGCTGGTCGACACAGCTTATATAATGGTACAAAATGTCTGCAGGGATTTTTCGATCTCTTCAAACAGCAAATGCACCAGCAAAATCAACTTTTGTGGAGTCCTGCTGAAGTGCTGCACATGTAGATTATACGATCGGCTAATTCGGAGCTCGACGGCACAACCTTTCGATTCAATGAATCAATCACCGGTCGCGCAGCTTCTGGCACTGATTCCGATATGAATACATCGTCGATAGAGAGAGAGAAAGACAACGGACGATATGACGCGCTGATGACTGGGCAACTTCGCCTTCTAACGACGTGCAGAGCGTGTTTGAAGCAAACTGGGTCTGTGTCTGGGCTTATCGCTCTGAAAAAGTATGCCTGAACCAGCCACAGCGATTGAATTGCTGCTGGAAAAGCAGGAACGCTTCAGCATGGCGCTTCTACTTTACATACTATAAGTGTGTACTTGATGCGATCATCTTTATGAATCGTGAGCGTGTCTTATCATTTAGTCCCCGTACTTAGATTTAGAAATCGCTACCATTGAATGCTTTCTAAATTCCAAAGGCCAACTGAGACCAGGGTTTGCCGTCAGTGGAACTAAATGAGAAGTCTTAAAGTATAAGGGAAACGCACTAGAGCTGCTGATCTGACATCCAGTAGCACTAGAAAGCATCTATCTGAACGACGGGCTCGTCCTATTCTGCTATCGTTCCGTTTCGTCAGTGTCGTCTGAGTATCCCTATGCATTTACTCGCTGAACGATACCTGGCATATTTAGACACAACTTCCCGGGGAAAATCGCGTCAAAAATATTTGATAAGAAGCTAAAGCACCGCTAGTCAGACTCTGCATGCATCGGAAGCAAGGAAGCAGACCTGCAAGTGATAATCACCCCCGGGTTCGCACCCTGTCACTGATAGCGAGGCGAAAGAGTCGTAGGAGAAATAGGTATTTAACAGAGATAAAAATAAGAGTGGCAACTCGAACCCCGGCCCTTTGAATCAAACCAGATCGACAACTCAACCTCAACGCCCGCCGCCGTTAGACCACCGACCCCGTGACCCCACCTCTACCGCCTTTCGCACCGGGACCCACTCCGCGCAGGTCCCGTGGCCCGGGCGCGGAGGTACCTGCCCCACCCCTCGTGAGCGGCATCAACACTTCGTTTCTACGGCGGGAGGTGAACATGTACAAGCCGGGCACGCAAAAGCAATAAGTGGATGGATGTACATGTCATGAGAGTATAGTAAGAAGAAAAAATAAAAAGGAGGGCCGGGCTGTCCGAAATACATCGACTCACCCCAGCCAGCGACCAGCGCTGAATCCGTTCCCGTTTCCTCAGAACGTCTCGTCGAAAACTGGTGCCAATTGGTATTTTGCAACCGAATTGATTTTACCTATAGACCTTGCAACTCGAGATTGAGGGAAGGCGCCCAAGACGAGGGTAGTTACCGACTAAAAAAATGTGACCAGGTGATCTCGACGCAGCCAGCCCGCCGCACCAATTCTCGACCTATTCGTACCACACCTTCTGATCTCAATCTTCCAGTTTTTCTTTTAGAGACTATTCAGTCTATGGATTCCACTGAATATTGACACCTCCGCGAGTTGTTACGGTATGTCTTGGTCTTTACACAGCGATGCTAACTACAACTATTCACAGATTTCAACCCTTATCACTGAGGCTCTTCACGTGAACCGCACTCACAGAATAGTAAGCTCAGTCCCTTCTACATTCACAAACCGCACTTTCCCTCCAGTAACCTTACCACCAGCTTTCGCCGTCGCCTCGTTCACCATCCCGTTCTCATCCCAACTGAAATCGACAACCCCACCACCGCGAACCCGAAGCCCCTTCACGCTACCACCGCCCCATTTCTTCGGAATCGCAGGGCCGAGCACCACCGTCCGCACATCATCTCTCGAAGCATACGGCAGCGGCAGGTCGACGACGAGCATACTCAGCACAGCCCCGCCCAGGCCGAAGTTGGCATCGATCTGGAACGGCGGGCTCAGCGCCCAGTACATACTGAACCCGTTCGGCGCAAAGTTGACGTCGATCGCGTACCGAAGCTGCTCGTACGCCCTGTCCGTCTCGTTGAGCCGCGCCCAGCACGCCGTCCGCCACACCTTGGCCCAGCCTGCGTTCGCGTCGTCGGCGTTGCCCAGGCCGCGGGAGATGAGCGTCTCGCGGACAGCGGACTGGATCGTGGAGTTGGTGTAGCCGCCCAGGAACGAGGAGATGGAGTAGCCCGGGTGCCAGCCGGTGAGGTGCGAGAGGTGGCGGTGGGTGGATTTCTCGTCGTAGCCGTAGCTGTCGGGGAGCTTCCACTCCTTCAGGCCGCCCCATTCCGTGACGTGTACGCCCTTGTCGAGGCGGTTCAGGCTGGCGGTGACGTCTTCGATGAACTTGGTGTCGGCCTCGGAGATGAAGGTTGCGCCGTGGAGGACTGCTTCGAAGACTTGGTGGATCATTTGGTGGTAGTGCGTGCAGCCGAATGTCGTCGGTCCGTGTTCGGGGCTGTTGCAGGGATTGACCACCAACGAGCCGTCGTTGAAGTAGAGGTCCTCTTGCAATTCGGAAAGCCAGAATTCGGCAACTCCTTTGATGAGGGGGTATCCCTGGCGGGTGAACCACTCGAGGTCTTGGGTGTACTCGAAGTTATCCCAGACGTGCTGCATCATCCATGCTGCGGCTGCCGGGTCTGGAAATTGTCAGTGAACGAAGAGAAGTAGCTGAGGCAAGTGAGCTCACAGTTTGCCCAACTCGAACCTTCCTTCATTGCAGTGTGCCCGAAGGTGTTCATCTCGTTGTGAACGACCCAGCCGCTGGCGTTGTACAGAAGCTTGGCCGTCTCGGTTCCGCGAGGCACCCAAGTGTCTTCCATGTAGTCCCAAAGAGCAGTCTGCGTCTCGCCCAGACCTGTTTGGTCGGCTGCCCAGTAATTCATCTGTATGTTGATATTGGCGTGGTAGTCTGCGCTCCAGGCAGGCCAAAGCTGCTCCGTCCAACGGCCCTGAAGGTTCGCGGGCAAGGAGTTGGCGCGAGAGGACGTGATGAGAAGGTAGCGGGAGTAGTCAAACAGCAGAGCTTCAACGTAAGGGTCGCCACCGTCGGTGTACACGTAGTCAGAGATCAGTTGTCCTGTCTCCTTCTCCTCGGAGCCTTGAGTATCCGGAAGGTTCAGCTCGAACACACTCTCTAGCTTCTGGTAGTCGGCGATGTGGTCCTTCAGGATTGTATCAAAGGGCTTCGATACAGCATCCGACGTTGTCTTTTCAACGATCGGGCCGGGATCTTCACCCTTGAAAGAGTAGTTGCTCTCAGCGTTCCCGTTCTTCTGATCGTAATTCGTCTCCGCCCCGATGATGATCGTGAGAGTCTTCTGGTCCTTCTCTGGGGTGACGGCGAGGAAGTTTGCGGAGGTGCAATTCGTAACAGCAGCGCCCTTGGCGATTCTTGCGATTGAGTCGAACTTCATGCCTTCCGGGGGGCCGAGTTGAGTAACGCCAGCGAAGCGGACATGGTCATCACCGCAAGACACATTAAATGTGTCCTGTTCCACAACCTGATTCTCGTAATCTACCTCGACCACTGGCAAAGCCCCTTCCGAGGCAATGTGGTATACGCAAATCTGGTCTGGATACGAGCAGAAATGAGAGATCTCAAATACCGTGCCGTTCGCTGCGAACTTGGTGGTGTAAACGCCGGTCTTGAGGTCGAGAGTTCGTCGGTAGTCGCTGTAGTCGCTGACGCCCTCGATGTTAACCGTCAGGTTTGCTAGGACGCGGTTGGAGCCGTAGTCATCGCCGACACCGAGCAACGGCGAGACGTCTATGAAAGCAATGAGTTATGCAGGCTCAACCTTAAAGATCTAGCCGCTTACCTCCGGTTCCCTTCTCGAAGATTGTGGCGCGAATCTCAGGGAGAGCTTCGTACTTTGGCTCCGTCGGGTTGCCGCCAGTGTAGTTCTGTTTGAGCTCAGCTGGGATCCTTGTCTGCAAGGATGTGGGGAACTTGCTGAAGATCCGAACGGGCCACCAGCCCAAAGAGAGTCGATGTTCAGGTTGACCTTTTCCGAGCCCGGAGGACCAAACGGGATCGCTAAAAGACAGTTTCAGACTTGCACATAGGACTTCGGTTGCTGCAACTTACCACCAAGTTTACCATTGCCAACTGGATAGCCAGTCTTGAGGATATACCCGTCTCCGTCTCGGTCACCAAAAGTAGCCGGAACAGAAGACCAGAAAGAGCGCGCTTCACACAAGGCGAAGCTGCCCAAGAAGAACCAGATGTGTTGGCCCTTCATCTTGACTTGCGCGTACGTTCGTACCCATCATGACAAGCGCAGATGATAGCACGTCTTGTCCTATTTGTACATCGCAACCCCGCGTTTCCCTCGATCGGGTCTCTACCGAGTGACCTCTCGGAAATGACGATGGGGCCACTCGGTCTGGGCAAGCGGAGTCGCGGGCTCGGTGTCGGTGTCGGGCGCTGCGTGCATTCACCCGTATTCCCTTCCAAGAGCTAATTTCCCTCCAATCAAGAAGAAATATAGTGACATAAATGTGCATACCTGATCCAATCTATACCCCGCTGGGACACTGATTCGTTTGCCGGGAAGCTCGGCCAGTTGTTGTTACGCGCTTTTTAGCAATGCTACTGCGGGGTAGAACAGGTGTCTTGGCAGATCTCGGCCGCGAAGCGAATGCACGTTGTAGGTGAGATTGGAAGTTAGTTCCGTGTTTGCATACTCTACGGGTTGGTTTTCTAGTAGCGTGACCGAATCATGATTCGTTGAGTGTTGCATCGAGTCTGCAAATAGTCCTTATCCAGGGCCTTTAACTCGCCACGATAGTTGTACGCGAGCATGGTCATCTCTAGCGAGTCCTGTGATTGGCGCGGTGATATGAAAGAGCTCTAATTGATTTATAATATTACTACCAAAAGCGTAGTTGCTGTTCGGTAGAGCGCCGTCAGATGCTCTCTTCCAATGATCAAAGCTGAGGTTCTCCGCGAATCAACATACAATACCTTGATCTCCCGCCATGCTTGAGAAAAGAAACAATCAATCGCTAATCTGCTATCCCAGAAGCATGAGGCAGTAAATTGACCAGCTATGAATTCGAAACAGATACCTTAGAGTTTGAGTCGCAGATGTTGCTTTGGATACGAAAATTATGGAGGATTCCATTCTGGGAGTAGATGGTAAGAGTCATCCGGATTATCTAAGGTGCCTCGAATGTCGTACTATTGCAACAGGGTCAGTAAACGATAAGAAAATGACCAAATCAACCACTGTCATTTGGTGGCTCTCACTGTGTCTAAATTGGCAGGCTCGTGTTGCCTCTTCCTGGGCTCTCTGGCTGTTTTGACCAGATCTTAGTGCTGAAGTTTCGATTCTGAACCCCTTTACCTGAAAAGTAACCTCACCTTACTTTTTGCCAGTCAAGCTTTCACCAGAGTTCAGTGTTTCTTGTAATTGCTCCATGCAGAGTGGCTGTGATCAAACTATCTTTACGAATGACGTCTTAGGTTAGCACCGTGTTCCAGTCGGCAGCCTGCGGCACCACTCACCGTGGCTAGTGCTTACTCTAATCCAAAGAAGGATGAACTTCGGATAGGCCCCTCACCCAATCAATGTCTTGAAATGTTCGCGAGAGTTTGAAGATCAACCTTCACTAGAGCCTGACGTGGGACAGTTTGTGGCTGGCGACAGATTCTGGGCTCCGTCAGCATCCGGGCCAAGCGGCGCCAGGCCAGGTCTTTAAAGGGCGGAATCGGCCCAGTTTCATGTCTCACTTTTCAACTACATCTCATGCACCGTCTTGATTGAGGAAACACGAATCCTCAAATCATGGGCTCAATCAGCAATCCCTCGTGGGATCAAGAGATCCTTACTCTCCGGTCGCAGATTAAGGGCGATGTTCTCTTGCCAGGCGATGAGGGCTACGAAGCCAGTCTAGAGCGCTGGTCTATCGTCTGCATCAAACCCGCGGTAACTAATACTCCGAAAAATTTGCGAGTACCCGTACTGATCAGCTTTAGGCCGTTGTAGTGAAGCCAAAGTAAGCACAGGACGTCTCCACCGCGATCCTCTTCGCAACAAAGCACACCATCCCCTTCACCACCTGCGGCGGCGGCCACTCCACAGCAGGCACATCTTCATCCGATGGCGGGATGGTGATCCATCTCGGCCACCTCCGCAGTGTGTCCGTAGACGTCGAAAAGAAGCTCGTCAGTTACGGCGGAGGATGCACTTGGAAAGACGTCGACGACGAAGCCTGGAAGCATGGCCTCGCTACTGTCGGTGGAACGGTCTCGCACACCGGTGTTGGCGGCCTCGTCCTCGGTGGTGGGCAGGGAATTCTCAGTGGAATGTACGGGATGGCCGTTGACTGCCTGGTTGAGGTGGAAGTTGTGCTTGCGGATGGATCGATCGTCACGGCCTCGGAAACAGAGAATGGAGACCTTTTCTGGGCCTTGCGGGGGGCTGGAGCGAGTTTTGGAGTGGTGACGCGATTCACTTCCAGGGGTTTTCCGCAAGGGAGAGTGTGGTCTGGGCCTTTGATGTATCCGACTTCAAAGTTGCCCGAGCTTGTAGCATGGGCGAACGAGTTCGTGGAGAGGATGGATGAGAGGCAGTACGTGGTGATGGGATTCACCTATGGTCCGCCGCCTAACCCGCAGCCGCTTATCGTCGTTCAGCCGTTCCACAACGGTGCCGGACATGAAGTTAACGAGGGCTTATTCAAAGGCCTCTTCGAGGCTGGTCCGCTAGTAGACTTGACGACAGAGATGGACTACCCCGCTGCCAACACTTTGGTGGACGTCTTCCAAGGCCCTGGGACGAGGAGGCTCACGGGAGGCACCAATCTCACAACTCCCTTCGATCTCTCAAAGTGGGAAGAGATGTCTCACGAATTTTATTCTCGTGTGGACGCGGAGACTGCTCGAGGCAATGATATGCGAACCAGCATGTTGGCAGTGGAGATGTACAAAAAGGACAAGGTGGCGAACGTGCCATTCGGCGCGACGGCGTACTCAAACCGTGGGATGTACTTCGACTGCATGGTGTTGACGTGCTGGACGGACCCAGCCAAGGACGGCGAGGTCCGAGGATGGAACCGGGAGCTGGCGCAGAAGATCAAGGGCAGGAACCATACTGGCGAGACGGGTAGCGTGGGGCAGTACAACAACTACGTCAGTGAGGTGCTCGATGCGAGGGAAGGGTTTAAGGAGAACGCGAAGAGGTTGGTGGAACTGAAGAAAAGGTATGATCCCGAGAACCGGTTCTCGAGGAGCCCTTGGAAGATTATCATTACCTAGACAGAGCCTGGACATCATTGTAAGGAATGTGAGATCTTGACACTACCCTGCTTTCAAAGGATTTGGCATTATATCGGAGTCTCATCTACCTTAGACCCCTATGCCAGTAACACCTGAGGAGAAACCTTGTATAAGCTGGTTCACATTTTCAAGGTATAAACGAAGCAATTCTATCGTTCTCTTCGTCATTTCGTCACGGTGCCAACACCAAAAGTGTCCAGAGGACTCAGACACAGCGGTTTACGACCTCTGACTGACTTCGAAATGAATTGACACAACTTGGTTGGCTTCAATTAGGTTCATCACCTGCACGCGTTGGCAGATGAGGTAATGTTACTCGGATATTTAGTCCCAACGTATGCGACCTGAAATTGCTCATGCTCCCTTGCATCCTTTTCTCCTAACACTACTTCGAAGAGTAGGTAATCACGTGGTGCGTTTTCCCCCATCCTTTATTCTACCAAACTCGAGATCATGTTGATCCGATCCCTTGCTTCGAGTGAGCACAAGGTTACACGAAAATGCGTCGTAGATGCTCAGTATTCTAATCTTCACGGAACCAACGTCCAAAGTCAGTGTTTTCAACTGCCAACATAGGTACCATCAGATGAATAGGAGTGACGTTTTGAACTTATTAGTTGAGTGACCGAAGACTTCTCCAGGCGTAGATAGTTTTCGGACACCATAGATAGTGCTAGGAAGTGCTAATCAGGTGCTACCACGTCTTGCATCTTACTATCACACAGATATGATCCGACCGTAAAACAACCGGGTTGATGTTCGACAAAAGCACCAGGGTGCAACGTATCATTTCGACTGCACTCTTATTTTCAAGCTTAAGGCTTGCTTCGCTACGTCGCGCATTGAGTCTTTCTCCTGGCCGCAGTTCGGGCTTGGGGTTATGCAGGATGTGAACCTCGCTTTTGTGACACTGTCGTACTGCAGAAAACTTTCTTAAAGAACACGCAGAGAAAATTTGGTCGACATACTCTGAGAAAACATCACATGAAAACAGTTTGTGCCTTCTTCCGCGGCGCACAAGTTGCCATCTTCATCATGGCCCCCCTTGCTTAGGACTTAAGCGAGCGTTGCTTCAACTGAATCTTCATCCAATACAGTAGTCCAGGAGGTATACTCATACGCATTACTTGATATGTCGGCTGGTATTTAAACTCAACCTCCGCAAGACAACACCAGTGTTTCTTCATCCTTACCCCATCTTGAGTTTGCCCATTACATCTTAGGATCGTTCCAACCGGCTACATATCCTGCCAAATATTCTTCAAGGTTTTCCCTAGACAAACCTTTGGCCCGTCAACTTGAAGGTCCTTGTTTTCGCCGTTGTCAGCTCTTTGATCGCCGAATTGGCCGTGGCAAGAGATTGTCCTTACGAGTCCGACTGCATGCAGAAATCTTGCAAGGAGTTCTCAATCAACAAGCATGCGATGCTTCCCCTGGAGGAAAGGATAAAACTAAAGCCCTGCTGGAGTCCGTCTGCAAAGACAGTCGAGGCAAACAGGTCTACACTTGGCTGAATCTGAAAGAATGTCTCACAAACAGAGATGCTATGCTGTTCTGGCAATACCAGTAAGATCCCCACCGTTTGCTGCACACTCATAACAGCCTTTTGACACGAATTGAATAGAGGAAACTTCGCCTGCCAAGATTGCAGAATCAACCCACGGACGCCTGGTTCCGATCCGGTGATCATGAGCTGCCTTTGCCTTGGGGCCGGGTCGATGAAAACTGCTACCATCAACCTCTGTAATATTCTCTGCCTTATCCGACGGTTTGTGGTGTTCCTAAACTAACATAACTCCTTTACAGCCGAGGGAGTTTGGGTCGATGATGGTGTCATCGGTTGCTTCAAGACCAACGGCCATAAGGCCCCCATAGGAAAGTAAGCTGAGCTAGAGCATGGTAACCATGAGGGTCACCGTGTCTGAAGCCGTTTAAGCTGCAGTTCAAAAGTCTGCTTTCCGGTGTGCTTCGGTCTTGTTCTATGTAGACATCACATATTTTCACGGCTCAGTTGGTAGTCTTTGCCCCAATTATCAAATTGTCGTCTGTTTGCAATTATCAACAATTCTAGATTTTATTGGCAGACCTTAATGTCACTTCTTCTGCAGGCATTGACGATTATTCACAATAAAACTGGGTTCGCCTTGGTGTTGACTATTCAGCGGCAGTCGTCGTGACTTTGACTCCTTCGGTGTCTTTGCGGTCAGCGTGCGGAGGCGTCAAATTCTCAGACGGAGATAACAAATTTCAGCTTCAAATGGAAAGCATTGCAGTAACATTCTTGGCTCCGAGCACATGAAAGAAAAAGGATGTGATCTGGCCACAAACTTGTTTTCAAGCTTAATGCTTGGCCAAATAGCATCCAGTGTTGATTCTTTATTTTACATACAGTTTCGGGTTCAGGCTCTGCAGCCCATTTTAAGCAAAGCGACCCTCACTGTTCCACTGCCTCGTGCACATCGAGACCCACGAAGGACAGACGGGCAGTTGGTGCCACATTAGCAAGTAGCATCGCATACTCCCTGCGTCTCATAGCTATAGACTGAAGGTCATGGAGCTAATGCGTCGTATCATTACCTCTTGGCCCACCTTTACTCTATGAAGCCCCCTACATGTTTTCTCGTAAAGAACTGGTTTTTTGTATACTCCTTGCTGCTTCAAACGTTACGTCGAATGGCCAGTCATCCACTACGTCACCTACTCTGGAGTCTGCTCATTCTCTTGCCGATTACTTAAACTCTCTCACTTGCCATGATCTCGACTCCTTTTCTCACTCTCATCCTCATCCATCCAGAGTCCTCCAGCCAATCCGGAAGCAAATACTACTACAGTCTCTCCATCGTTCCACCCCATCACCAGAACGAAGGTCCTTTCCCTCACCATGCTCAGCTCTCTGGCTGCGACCCTGGTTGCTGCCAGAGACTGCCCTACTGAATCTGCCTGCATCCAAACGGCTTGCTCAGACTTCCACATCACTGATCAAGTCAAGGGCTTATGGGGGACCGTGGAGCGGGTACTTGGCGCTACATGCAAGGATCGTCACGGCACAGAGGTCTTCACCTGGTTGAGCCTTGACCATTGCATCACGAACTCGCATGGCACCATGTACTGGTCCTACATGTCAGTACCACACGCACCTTTCCCTCACCATATGTTTCTTTGAAGTTTGCCGAACTAAACATACATCACAACAGGGGCAGTTTCAGGTGTGAAGATTGCAAGGTTCTTCCCCGCAATGACAATGAAGCCGTCATCTTGGAATGCAAGTGCAATGATAACGACAATCGCGGCACGATCAACCTCTGTAAGTATCCAGCACCTCCGCTATCCCCCGAATCTCGCCGGGGCCCCACGCTTGTCTTGTCTTGGTCTCGTGTCGCGTATTATCACTAACGTTCTCCTAGCTGAGGGTATCTGGCAATACAACGGCAGGATCGGCTGTTATAAGGACGAAGGAGGCCTGGTCCCCATCGAACCCATCAAGAAGAAGCGTTCCAACGAGCCGCAAAGTTTCAGCTTGCCCTGGCCTGTTGGACAGACTTTGGATGATGTCCCTCGGTCTGTGGGACAGCGCGCCGTCAGCCTCCCTTTCCCCGTAGGACAGACGGCGGACAAAATCCCCCATCCCGTGGAGCACCTCAGCGACGGCTCTACCCATGGCCCACCCACACTGCCTCGCGATGCAGAGATGCCCTCCGAGAGACGCTCTGAGGAGCCGAGCGCCGTGAAGTTCACTAGAGATGAGAACACGCCCTTTGGCGACGATGATAGTACAGAGGAACCAGCCTTCGATGACGGCAATGGAAAGCGCTCTGAGGAGAGTCACGCTGAGTACATCTCCAAGCGCGGTCGCAGCTTCCGTCAGTTCTAAGCGTTGACTTGAGCTTCTGAGAAACCAGGCCAGGGATCATGCATGTGGTTGAGGTGTGGTGAATGGCTTGTGGAATTTTGAAGACGTAGTTTTGCGGGGGTTTCCTATGTCAACATGTAAGGCTGGCTAGACTGTCATTGAGATTCAGCCACGGTACTATTTTGGGAAACACAAGACGCTCATTCATCGACTAAGAAAGCAGTCAACTGCGCAGAAAACGCGTTCAGATCCATGGATGTATCTTCTTCCCTGCGTTTTAAGTGCCGTACTTCCAATTTGTTGCGTAACACCAGCACCAGCTCCTTGCTTCTCACGGCCAACACGATCTGACACTCCCGGCTTTGACCACTGTTGGCATTTTTGAAGAAACTGTTGCTTGTGGTTGAAGAGAGAGCGACCCCGGACCTCCCTCTCCTTGCATGACCCTCGTCACACAACAAACTTGCCCCCGCACCCACCACAAACCTCCTCCGACGTCTCGACACGAACCTCGGGGCCAAGATGCTCCTGCGCGATCTTCACAACCTCTTTGGCCACAAGACAGCGGAGTCCGCAAACAGCACACGCCCTCGAGATCCCAGGCGCCAAGATCGCCAACCCGGTGGCAGCGCAGGTAGCTATTCTCATCAGCATACATCCCTCAAGACCCCCAGAAGAGTCCAGGCAGACTTACCAAAGATATGCCGCCCTTCACAAACAGACTCCTTGCCAATCTGCTTCAGCGAGGTCTGGCAAAAGACACACCTCTGCTTCTCCTTAACTTCCCTCAACCTCGCCTTCAACGAAACATTCCCGTCAACATCCTCGACAACCCCGACCGTCTCCGTCGCAAGAGTCCCGGGAACAGGAGGTCCACCACCATACATCCAATCCCACATCTTGGCCTCGGCACTCTGCCTCTCCCAAAACGGCCCAGGCCGCCCCTCCTCAGCCCCGTCAACATCCATCATCTCCCCTCCACCACCACCCGAAGAAGAAACCTTGCCGCCGAACATCACCCTGGTCTTAACAGACTTTTCCGGCTGCTGCGTGCTATGCTGCGACACCAGCACCGCCGTCACCCCGCCGGCCGGCGACACCGTCAGCCCCCACACGCGCACCCGATACGGCCGGATCTGCTCGCCCGCGTCCTCGGGCAGGTCGAAGTCGTCGTCGTCGCTGTCGTCGTCGTCTGACGCCGCGGACTCGGCGTCGCCCGCTGCGGCCCCTGCGCCGACGCCACCACCCCCGCGGCCGAGCATCGCTGCCGGCACGGAGAGCTTGACGGTCGAGGAGATGGTCTCGGCCCACTTGGGGAGGACCGTGTCGGAGTAGGTGTCGATGGCGTTCTGCTGGAACCAGTTGTCGTTGCTGCCGGTGGCGGAGAGCCGGACGAGGGAGTAGGAGGGCGCTTTGGTGCGTTTCGTCATGTCGGGTGGATGGATGATGAGACCTATTCGCAAGTCATCGTCAGTTTACCATGTACCTAGCAACACAAAGTCTGCAGGGAAGACTGACTCGAAATAGGATTCGTAGCGTCCAAAGACGTCGTGTCCTCAGGGTATGTTGTCCCGCACACCTCCGTCTTATGTCCCTCCTCGATCACCCCCTCGGGCCCGTTGAGCGCGACCTGGAACGGCTGCGCCTTGAACGGGCTTGCAATCACGCCCCGGCAAACCTTTGCCCCGTCGCGGTCCCAAACGGCGTCCTCCCATTCCACGAACGCGTCCGGGGCCAGGTGCGTGCAGATGCCCGTGACGTCGGCCTCTTCCACGCTGACCTCGACGCCGGCGCCGCGGGCCCAGTCGCGGGGGATCGTGATACGGCGGAAGCCGACGTAGTTGCGCGCGCAGTAGGATATGACCGCTGTCCGGGCGTCGTCGAATACTAGCCAGGGCGACCATTTTAGCGAGAATGCCGAGGAGTACGGGGTATAGTCCGGGTCTGTAATCTGCAATACACATTAGCAATAGGGGACATGTTTCTCCATGCTATACAGCGGACTCACGCTCGGAGTGGGATGCGGCCCCCGCCCGTCGAACCTCGCGACCTCCTCCACCTCCCACACATACGCCCCTGCGTCCGAGCCGTCGTCGTTCTCGTTGGGGAGGTAATACTGCACGCCCAGCACGACGACCTCCTCCTGGTCCGTCGCGTACGCCAGCAGCGCCTGTCCGGTATCAACACGCCGCGCCCACGCAAACGAGCGGATCTTGTCCTTGGGCAAGTACGCGCCGTCCTCGCTGCCGGCGTCGGGGAGCGGCAGGTTCGCGCCGGCGCCCCAGAGGATCCTCCAGTCGCGGAAGTTGCGCATGCGCGCGCCGAGGTCGATGTTCCCACCGCCAACACCACCAGCGCTGCCGCCGCCGCCCTCGCCGAGGACGAGCAGGGCGCCGTTGGTGAGCATGACGGCGAGCACGGGGCGCAGGTTGCGGCCGACGCCGGCGGGGGACCACTCGAGGGCGACGAGCTGATTGAGGGAGGCGCCGTAGCCGGGGACGGTGCCGGAGCCGACGCCCTCAAAGACGGAGGCCGGGTCGACCTCGCCCGGGTTGGCGTAGTCGTCCTCGTAGGTGGGCGGGGCGAGTGACTGGGCGGCGAAGAGGGCTGCGTTCATACGCGGGTCGGGTTTGCGGGAGAGGGGGATGCGGAGGATGTAGGTGTAGTACTGCTGGCGGGACTTGTTCTCTGCGTCCTGGGATGCGGCGGCGGCGGCGGCTGCTGCTGCTGCCGCTGCTGGGAGCGGATCATCTTGGGGATTGTCGTCGACGGCTTCGGGTGGAGGGGCGGCGGGCTTTTGGGCGGATGGGTCTTCGGGGGTCGGGTATTCAGGGAGGAAGACGTGGACGGAGTCGTCTGCTGCTACGGCGGGCTCGGCGTCGCAGGAGAAGGCGATGGCGTGGGTTGCGAGAGGCCGAGACTTGAGGGTGAGGGTCTTGAGAGGGGGGGTCTGGTTTGAGGGGCCTGTTAGCGGCAAGTTTTTGAAGTAGGTTCCGTCGAGAATGGCTAGGTCGTCCATGGCTAAGGTAGGAAAGCATTCAATTGAGTGTATGATAGTGGTGTGGTGTCTGGCAATGTGTAGAATCGATGATGAGCGTGTCTCTCACTGAGAGCAGGCTGATGAGCGCACATGCCATGACAATGAGTTGAGATGGAAGGCGCGAGAGGAAGGTAGCAGCTGGTGCTCCAGAAATAAGGCGGAATGGGACTGCGATCTTGAGAAATTTACTGAAACTTCTCCGAGGAATAGGTGTTGCATGGTGAACACGCATATGCTAGGTCCTCTCACTGTCTCTCAGCAACGAACAGGCAGCCTCTACGTGGTATTCAGGAAAGAAGGGCCGGCCAATCCCAACAATAACCCTCTACAGAAAGAATGTGATTAGACAAACCTTATTTTTATCCATTTTCGAATGAGATCTGATATCTGCGGCTATCCATGAAGCCAAGTGTGTTATGGTGGGACGGTCATTCTTGCAGGCATTTCGTCAAATACTGGGGCAAAAGGTTTTGTTTGAGAGAAGCATCAATCTCGGTGAAGCATTCGGTGAATGTTAGCATGCCTGCGGGGATAAGCATGCGCCGGCATTACTTCGGAAATCTCCGTCAAAAAAACCAGCGCCCCTCACCAAACTCTGCTCTGCATGCTGCATGAGCGAGAAGCTCGCCGCCCCTTCCATGAATAACACCTCACAAGGTGTTCAATGGTTTCGTGGTGTAGTTGGTTATCACGTCAGTCTAACACACTGAAGGTCTCCGGTTCAAGTCCGGGCGAAATCAATCTTTTGCCACTTCTGTCTCCAACGTTGGCACATTTTTGTTTTTGCTATTTTGCGATTGTGTGAGAATCATTTGCATAGTTGGAGGTTCAGAAATAGCACCTCTTTGCTTGACATCCAAGCACATCTTCTTCATTAAACATGGGTATCAGCTGTCTACGACTCCCACAACCCTGCCAACAACACGATCCCATTCTTCATCCCACCTCAAACTACCCTCCTTCACAGCACCGGCCTGCAGCGTTCTCAATTCGTCCTTTCCGCCCTGACTCAGCAATCGAATCAGGACTTCGGCCAATTCGGTCGCAGTCTCAAAACCACAGCCGTTCTCACCCTCCTTGATCAGCTCGCTGAAGCTCTCGTATGCGGAGTATGCCGCGACGGGCAGGCCGGAGCCGAACATGTCGACAACCTTCATCGGCAGGTCGACGCCGGAGCTGGACATGTGCAGACACACGCCGAGGTCGGCGCAGGCGAGAAGGCTGGCGTACTCGCGCGTCGAGAGCCAGGCGGTGAGGATCGTGATGCCGGGCAACTTGCCTTCGATGCGAAGCTTCTTGATCTTCTCCTCGTACTCGGCCTTCTGGGGGCCCTTGCCGGTGATGATGGCCAGAATCGGGGGCCTGCCGACGCCGCTTGAGCTTACGACCTCTTCGGGGTGTGCATATGCTACCAAGGCGTCCAGCAGCAGGCCAAAGTCCTCGTCGGGCGTCCATGAGGTGCTGCTGACGATGAGACGGGTGGTGCCGTCACAGATGCTGTCAGCGACGTTCTTGGTCTCCTTGATGCTGGAGAGAAAGGCCTTTCGTGCGTCGGGTGACTCGATGGGCTGGAAAACCTGGGCTGGACGGTCGTGCAGGACGAAGATGGGCTTCTTGTTGTCGTAGGGTTTCTCACGCAGCTGACGGGCCATGGCGTGGGTGACGGTGAGGTTGGCGGTGGGAATGAGTCGGCCAAAGAAGATCTCGTACTTCTTGTACAGCCAAACCAGGGGGTTCTTCTTGCTGCGGCCGGTGGCCATGATGGACCAGCCGTAGTTGTGCCAGTCGATGAGCAGGTGACTTCCTCTGAGCAGTGAAACGAGGAGAGCCAGGTGCAGCGTCGGGATGGAGGGGGGATTCTAGAGTGTGTTAGATGGAACTCATCAGATGGCGGCTCACGTACCTGAATGATGATCCATCTTGCGGGGGGTGCGGTGTAAGCCAGCACTTGGAAGATGGACCACATTTGCCAGACAACCTTGGCTGGCTTGTTGATTAAGAATGGCAGCGTGTTCCATTTGAAGACGGCCGGTAAAGGCGGCAGAGGGTACAAGGCGACTCTCTCATTTCCAACGAGGTCTGGAAGCCGGGCTGTCTCCTTGTAACCGACGAGATCGACTCTTCCTCCATGCTTCATGACACTGAGTGCGTGGTACTGCATGCGCGGGCTCCGACCTATGTCGCCCAGCACCAGGATCTGAATATGGTCATCCTTGGGATTCTCAGCCGCATGGTAGCGGGTCGGCAGAAGCCTTGAGAGGGAGTTGATGCCAAAGGCCGCGATGAGCGTGGTGAAGACGCCCGCGACGATGGACACCACCAAGGCCAGGGCCGACATCGTGGCGGCTACACTGAACGACAGGGACAGTTGCGTTGGGTGAGGGCGGTGACGATGCGAGCCTGGTGGAGTTTCAGATTGTCGTCGGGTCTTGGCTCCCAGATGTCGCGGCGGTGGTAACGCTTATGCAAGCTGTCCTGTCCTGTGCTGTCGCGGTGCTGTCATCCGAAGTTGCAAGATCGCCTTAGCCCGGGCGCATGGGTGAGTGGGAGGTGGCCCGGGTAGTGGGACACGGGCAGCAGCTTTTTGTACGCTGCAACAGATGAGCAATATCTCGTTCTTGGCACTGGAGATTAGCAATGGCCTGTTGCGAGAGGATATTGGAAGACGCAAAAGTGCTTTCGTCTTGGCCGGGCCCCTCTTCCAAGAAGCTCCAGTGTCGTTCTGCTCGCGCCTTCCCACTTGGGTTGGGTGTCGTCTGCTGTTGCAACTGTGGCGCCAATCAGGGGATGCCGTCGGCGATAGCAACGGGAAGGTGGCGGGTCACGTGTGAGGGAGGAAGGATGGAAAAGGTACGTACCCACAGACTTGCAGCGGTCGACCTGCAGACGCCGTATCGCTTCAATTCAATTCGCATCGCCCATCAAGGCGGAACTGAGGCTGAGATGTTCTTTCGTCACCCAATTAAGAGGAAACCAGCTGTTGCACATGCCAGACAGCACACAGACCAGCCGCATCGGCCAAGTTGGTTATTAATGGGCGCATCTCCATCTCAGACTCCCAGACAAGCATGGCATGCCCAGGCACCCAGAGACATGTCGCAATTGGGGCTGGGAATCAATTGGCCAGCTCCCTGATGAGTGACAGAGGACCTTCCCAAATCATAGCGTAGTATTCGTAGGTACGAATATTCGCAACAAAGACCGCAGGCACATCAGCGATTATCGGCCTAGGATCGGGGTCGCATTGTCTGCATGGGCGACTTTATGCAGCCAACTCCCAGCCCGACGCCCCCCTCTTGACGGCCAACACAGCGAATCAACAACAACGCGACCACGAACGTGCCGCTTCCCACCTGCTAGCCTCCTCCCCACACGGAGCAATCTGCAGGGGCTGACCGCCGGATTCCTCATTGGGACAGGGACAGAGGGGGAAAGAGAGAGACACTGGGAGAGGCATTCATCTGAAAGGAGGCACCGCCCGGCGTCCCGTGGTCGGGTTCAGCCAAAATCCAAAAAAAAAATAACAACGCTCCGAGTCCCGGGTGTGCCACATCCCACCTTAAACTTTTGGGCTGCTTGTTTTGGTTTGAACGGTGTTTTTTTTTTTTTATATCTACCTAAAGCTTCCCAGCCTATCTTGTTCCGTCCATCGTCGACTCCGTCTTCCACAAAGAAACCGTCGACGAGAATCCCCTCCATCTTGGCTGCTTCCAGCATCGGCTCGTCTGTGCGACTCACGCCGCCGGCACGCTCATCGTCGATCAAAGCCTCCCACCACCCAGCGCAACGTCATTGACGGGGCGACTCCATTCCGATCTTTAGCCTGTGCAGGACTGCAGCTGTGCAAGTCCCCTGAATTGCCGCTGGGATAAGGCGAGTCCAGCGCTAGACACGGGCACAAGACTCCCGTCTTGTCATTCTGCCGCTGCTACTATTCGTACCTACCTCTGGCTATTCTTCCCTAGCACTCCCGTCGTCTCCGTCTCCGCCTCCTCTCCTCCCAGCTCCACGGCCACGGCTGCCAAACGTCCCACGACACCTCAATTGCTACATCCCATCGACACGTCGTCCTTCCCACCAGCTTCGCCCACGAGACACAAGCACGAAAGCAGAGGCTAAATTCTCCGACCCATGACTTGAGTTGATCTGTGATAGGGGGTTACTGTAAAGGGTCCCGAATCGACGGGTCCTCGGTGGAGAGCGCGACAACAACGAGCCAAAGAAAGCGACATCAATTTCTCGCCTAGATCCCCGCCGATACCGACCACCGACACCGACCCCAGACCGACCCCCCGACGAACTGCAACCCTTTCTCCGCGGTCAACATGGCCTCGTCCTACGCCTTGCCATCCTCCGCCCTACCGCATGCCCACCATCACCACATGCATTCTCACTCCCACTCGCCGCCGTCCCTCAATGCGCTGAAGTCGACAATGTCCAACGGTGGGCTGCATACCCACAGCCAGAGCCAAGACTCGACCGGCCACGTACACGACCATGACCATCAACACAGTCACAATGGCCACGCCCACGCCCACGGCCACAGCCATTCCCACACCAGAGGAAACTCGAGCCAATCGTCTCTGCGGGAAAAGGCGGTGCCGCGATCGCTCGCTGCCATGGACGGATGGAAGACGGACATCACCCCTAGCGGTCGACAACTCCTGACGCCCACGAGCGGCTCCTTCTCGGAGAACTTCCAGCCTCTCGACGGCACGGTGATACACGAACACCATCACGAACATGATCACGACCACGACCATGGCCATTCGCACGGTCATTGCCACGGCCATTCCCACAGCCACGACCACTCCCACGGCCATGCCCACGATCACTCGAAGCCATCTTTGTTTACGAAAATCCTCACTAAATATACGCCTGCATTGCCATTTTTGCACACAATTGTTGTAGAGAAGGATTCGCGGCGGATCTTTTACTTTATGACGTAGGTCGACGGGTCTTGTTCTTGGACTTTCAATGACTGACGCGTGTTTTTGCAGGCTCAATTTCTGCTTCATGGCCGTTCAGGCCTTCTACGGTTACGTCACCGACTCGCTCGGCCTGTTGAGCGACACGATTCACATGTTTTTCGACTGTTTCGCCCTCTTCGTCGGTCTCTGCGCGGCCGTGACGAGCAAGTGGCCCCAGAGCCAGCGATTTCCTTTCGGTCTAGGAAAGATTGAGACGCTTAGCGGCTTCGCCAACGGCATTTTGCTGATGTAGGTGCACTGTATCGCAATGGGCAGACCACGTCTAACAATACACAGGTTGTTGAGCGTTGAGATCATTGTGGAGGCGTTTGAGCGGATATGGGAAGGTCAACAACTCCATCGCCTCAAGGAGCTGCTCATCGTCAGCTTCCTCGGCGGCGTGATCAACCTGCTGGGCCTGTGGGGCTTTGGCCATCACCATCACGGACACGACCACGGCCACGGGCATTCGCACTCCCATGGCGAGCACGATCACGGACACGATCATTCCGACGGCAAGAAGCACAGCCACGCGCACTCCCATCATAACGACAACATGGAGGGTATTTTTCTGCATGTTCTGGCCGATACGATGGGCAGCGCCTCGGTGGTGCTCTCGACTATTCTGACCTACTACACGGGCTGGACGTTCTGGGACCCCTTGGCATCATGCGCCATTGCGATTCTGATTTTCCTGGCGGCAATCCCGCTGATCAAGTCGTCGGCGCGCAACCTGATGCTGAACATCCCCGACGACGTCGAGTACAACCTGCGCAACACGCTGGCGGGCATCCTCCAGCAAAAGGGGGTCGTCAACTACTCTGTGCCCAAGTTTTGGATGGACGACCGCAGCACCGAAGACTCGGGCGACAGGCTGCAAGGTATTGTGCACGTGGTGGCAGGACGCGGCGCCGGCCTCGACGAGGTGCGCGACCGAGTGCGCGAGTACCTCCTCAGAAACTCCATGGACATTGTAGTCCAGGTCGAGAGAGAAGGGAATGGCAGCTGTTGGTGCGGCGTGGGCCGGTCAACAGGAATTGCGACAACACCGCTGAAAAGGGCGTTCTAGGAGAGCGCGCCGCCGATGACGCCGGTGCCGACGATTGTCGAGACGTTAGTGGAGCAGGACGACCGCATGAAGCGGGACTAGAGGCGTTCGTTCGCGTTTACTTCATTTCTATGACTAGACCACGAGACGGTGAAGACGAGGCGAGGGACATACAGATGTGTGGTGATAGAGGAGTTGGAGACGTGGTACACCTTTTTCTTGGGGATTAGAGCCAGCACAGTTTGGTTCGGCTTGTTTTGGTTGCCTTTTTCTTTGTTCGAGTACAGCTGTTCATGTCGGAGTCTGGGGGGGGCGGGGGGGAACGTTATACACAGGGACCTCGTATCACGGAAAGGCATTGCGACGGCATTCAAAGACTTTGTATGAGTAGACGCACATATTTTGCGCGGCAATGGAAGACTAGATACCCTTTCAAGCGGGCTGCAGATGTCCTGGTGATGATGTGACCAGGAAGAGGAGAGAGACGTGGGCGTTCCGTCGATCCGAAGAGTGTGACGGGAATTGATCACCATGTTAATCCACCCTCCATCCCGCGCCGCGAGGTCTGGGCCATTCCGCCAGAGGGCCTCCGTCCGCCCGGAGAGGGCGCACAGGTCTTGGCCAATGTGAGGCGAGATGAGGGAGTGCGAGCCAGCTGTCACTTGACGTGCAGACGGACTGGGGTACAGAGGATGAGATTGGAGAGATTTGGGGAGGGTGGGATGCAGTGAGATGTTTGTTGTGGTAAGGGATCCTCCATTGTGCCGGATCTCGCGGGGTTGAAGAAATGCAGGTTTGCAGCAGCTCGACTGGTGCCGTTTCTCCGGGTTTATGGCGGTGACGACGTTTGTGTACCTTACTCTGGGCAAAATGCTGCGCAGCTTTGGAGGGCGCAAATATCTCATCTCTCGAGATGGACTGTCGAGTTTGAATGTCAGTTCTGCGGAGGATAGTCCGTTAATTTTAGAGGTGAAACTGGATTGCCTTGTAGTGGAACACACACACAGTGTCTCTGGTAATTCCGCCTCATCAAAAGACGCGATTTCACATGCCGGTGCTCGAAGGGGAGCATTGGAATTGAGTTCATCTCATGCTCTCTGCCCGCCCGCCCCCCACCCAGTAAGGGCCACACGATGCTTGTGAATGACGACGGTTTCCGCCTGGGTAAAGAACCTTGAACTCCAACCAAAACGTGGATTCTACCTGGATGTACATGCCAGGTTCAGGAACGCGCCGTTTGGCCCTTTCGTCCAGAAGCATGCGCCTCATAGCGACAGCCATGTGCAACCTCTGGTGGAAGTGGATACGGACCTGACGCTGTGTCGTGGTGCACCCCCCAAAGTTTAGCGCACAACGGTGAACCCCGCGGCGGGCCCGCTGCTGCTGCCGTCGCACTGCGCTGCCCCAGAACCCCGGATGAAGGTGGTGGGGGGCGGACGCTGGAGAGGCGACAATGAGCCGAACGACCGAGGCCCGGGCGGGTACTCTCATCACTGCAGACAGAGGGTTTCATTCTTCCCGCTGCCGCCGCCAATGCTGGGATGAGCTTTTTGGAGAAGTCGGGGAGAGAGGGTAAAAAAAAAAAAAAAAAAGAAGAAGATAACGCTCTGTCCTTTCATGTATTCTTAGTCAGGCACAGTTCGCCATCGCGCTTCATCGACCATCTTTTATTTACAGTTGCAACTTGGTCAAGAGGTTTACCATTTCCGCAAACAGACTCTCATCACGAGGACTCTTTCTCTCCCAGTGGACCATTGCGAGCGCCTCACAAAGTGGGCCGTCGTTCACAGTTGCCTCGGCTCAGTGACGTAGCGGCATAGCTTCCCCCTCTACCTCCGCCATCGCAGCATCTCGAGCACTTCCGGGGTTGCAACAACGACACATACACCGCAAAAAAAAAAAAAAAAAAAGCTCTCCACGGAGTACCGGCCGCGGCGCACACTTGCACGCACAGCAGACAGAGCTAGCGCCATTACCGCATACACTATTCAGCGCCAGGAACGGACCGCCCGAGCTTCCTTCTCAATTGCGCCAGACCACCGCTAGCAGGGACATAAGGGCAGCGAGCATCGCGCACACTTGAAAGGCCCTCCGGACTTCCTTTCCTCCCAAACAACACCACTCCTCCTACTTCTCCCTTCTCACGACAACCTCATCCTCATCCTCATCCCCATCGCCTCCTCGCAAACCACAAACCCCGGCACAATGGCACCCTCCACGCCCGACGACGCCGCCGCCGCCGCCTCCTCCCTCAACTCCAAGCTCCAGTCCCTCCCTGTGCCGACCCCCCACATCCCCGAGTCCAAAGACGAGCTCAAGGCCGACGCCGCCGCCGCGACATCCGGCCTCGCCACCCAGCTGCGCTCCTTCGCCGCCGGCGGCTTCGGCGGCGTCTGCGCCGTCGTCGTCGGCCACCCCTTCGACCCCGTCAAGGTCCGCCTCCAGACCGCCGACCGCGGCGTCTACTCGGGCGCCATCGACGTCGTCAAGAAGAGCATCGCCCGCGACGGCCTGCGGAGGGGTCTCTACGCCGGTGTCAGCGCGCCCTTGGTCGGCGTCACGCCCATGTGTAAGTCCTCCGCCCCCTCCCTCCCTCCCTTCCCCCTTCCTTCTCTTAACACATCCTCTAACAACCTCCCACACAGTCGCCGTCTCCTTCTGGGGCTACGACGTAGGCAAATCCCTCGTCCGCACCTCCCCCGACGCCCCGCTCTCCATCGCCCAGGTCTCCGCCGCAGGCTTCTTCTCCGCCATCCCCATGACCGCCATCACCGCCCCCTTCGAGCGCGTCAAGGTCATCCTCCAGGTCCAGTCCCAGCGCCTCCAGCCCGGCGAGAAGCCAAAGTACAACGGCGGCCTCGACGTCGTCCGCTCCCTCTACCGCGAGGGCGGCCTGCGCTCCGTCTTCCGCGGCTCCGCCGCCACCCTCGCCCGCGCCGGCCCCGGCCCCGCAGCCTACTTCGCCGCCTACGAGTACATCAAGCGCCGCCTCACGCCCACCGACCCCGTCACCGGCAAGCCCTCGGGCGAGCTGAGCCTGCTCGCCATCACCGCCGCCGGCGCCGCGGCCGGTGTGGCCATGTGGATCCCCGTGTTCCCCGTCGATACCGTCAAGTCGCGCCTGCAGACCGCCGAGGGCAACGTCACGCGCGGCGGCGTGGTCAGGGAGGTGTACGGCCGCGGCGGCGTCAAGGCCTTCTTCCCCGGCTTCGGCCCCGCGCTCGCGAGAGCCGTGCCCGCGAACGCTGCTACGTTTTTGGGCGTTGAGTTGGCGCACCAGGCTATGAACAAGGCTTTTGGACACTAGACGACGGTGGTTCCCCTCTTCTGTTTTTTTTGGTTAAAGTTGTGGAAGGCGTTTACCGGAGAAAGGCAGGCAGGCAGGCAGGCAGGCAGGCAGGCAGGCACTCGTCACGAATCTTTTCCATGTAGTGTGTAGTTCCTTCCCCCTTGAATCATCATGATAGACAACAAAGCCTGGAGTCGAAACATTATGTTTATAAACGAGTGTTGCTAAAAAAGAATTTGGTACCATGCTATTAGAAGCGATATTTTTTGGTATTTTGTGCTTCTATCTGGCTTGCTCCATGCTTTTAGAATGCAGAATGAATCGGAATAATATGAAAGAGAGAGAAACCCCGCCTTCTCCGTCGCTGATGATTTTCTTTCTGGTTTGAGTGGTAATTACAAAAGTACGTTTTTGGGGGTTGCTTAATAACTGCCTGACTGACTGCCTGCCCCTGCCCTTCCCCCCCCCCTTTTTTTTGGTCTGAATTCCCCAAGTGATAACGCCATGCAGAATGATTCAAGTTGAGATGTGTTGTTGTGTGTTGAGTATCCTTCGCCGCCCAAAATGTTGTATCTTTCATCGTATCTGTGTACGGGTGTTTCCGCTGTAGACCCACGCCCATGCTGTCCTGTACCTGTGATGCGTCTTTTCGCTCGCTCAGTCTGCCAGTCATTTCTATCCTGTTCGCTCCCATGATGCGTCATTGCTCTGATTGCGGTAGTTATTTCCTAAGCGCGCTCGTTGACGGTCCACCGCCTTTTGGACGTCGTCATGTCGCGCATGATTTCCGTCTCGCCCAGCGGCCGCGGCGCGCCCCAGAGGCCGCCGCCGGTGGCGAAGCTCAGCGGGGGCACCTTGTTCTCCTCCTCGGCGCCGTCGCTCGAGGTCGGGCGGGAGATCTCCTGGAACCGCAGGGGCACCTTGGTCGGACCGCCGAACTGCGGCTCCTTGCGCTCGGGCGTCGGGGGCTTGACGATCTCGGGGCCCTGCTTGGAGAGGGCTGCGAGCTTCTTGCGGTGGTCAAAGTCGGGGAAGATGTCGTCGTCCTCTTCGTCTTCGTCTGCGTCCTTCTTGGGCGTGATTGGCGACCAAAGGCCGGCAGACAGTGTGGGTGATGCATTCGTGTTGTTATTGATGTTGTTGTAGTTTGTGGTGGAGGAGTTGGTGAAGCTCGTGACGCCGCTTCCCACGGTGATGCCCGTTGTGTTCAGCGCGGGTGTGCGGGGGAGGGAGTAGGTGTTGTTATGCGATGTGCGGCGCATGCTGCCGAGGTTGGCGTTTGCCGATGTGCTGCGGCTGCCCGGGAAGACGAACGACTCCGGGTTAAAGGTGATGGGCGCGGGGGTGTACGCCCCGTTTCCCGTCGCGATACGGCCACGGGCGCCCGATTGGCCATTCTGAGAGTGGCTCGAGTTTGACGCCGTAGACGGGGCTCTGGAGAGGTTGTGTGTAGAGGATGAGCTCGGCCTTAGGTGATCAGTGTTTGCGAACAGCTTAAGATCGTAGTATTGGTGGACTGGGATGACTCCTGACTGAGACATTGGGTCGGCAACTTCCGACATGGGCGTGTCTAGGGCAGAGGGCTCGGCCTCGCGGTTCGGCTTGCGGACAGCCATGGTCAGAGACGCCATGCCTACGTCCATGAGCACCGGCTGGTGGGTTATGGCACCGATCAGAGCGTTGCAGCCGGCACCATGGGAAACGAGAATGACAACCGACTCGACATCTTCCTCGTCATCGTCGTCGATGGCGCATTCGGTGTCGCCGTTGTGAGATGTCCTCACCGTCTTGGTGACCATCTCGCTTGGACGCTCGGCCGTGGTGTACCAGTCCACAAGCTTCTGCACGCCGCGTCTGAATCGCTGGTGCATGGCCGTCCACTCCTCTCCGTACTTGCCGCCGTCGCCCCAGTCAAAGGGCTCCCTCATCGAGTCCCACTGGTAGTCAACGTGCACGCAGGCATCCCTCGCATGCGCCACATAGCCGTCGGGGATCTTCACGTTTGACGAGACGGCGTAGTTCGGGGTCGGGGCGACGTATCCGTCCCTTGAGTTTCCTGGCTCCGGGACCGTGAAACGGACACGCGGGCTGGAGGAGCTCGCAGCGCTGTCCGCCCGACTTCTAGGCCGGCCGCTATCCAGACCAAAGATGGACGGAGCGTTCGAGTCGGTAGAACCGGATCGCTCGGGGGTTGCTCTGAACTTTGGGCTGTTCCACAGCTGGCTCTGGGCCTGGCCGACCGAGCTGGCGTGGTGATGGGAGTGCTCCACGATCTGGTCGTGGGCGCTGATGTTCTCCCGCCTGAGCAAATCCGCCTTGGCACCCGCCAGCATCATGGCGGAGCCTGGGGGAGGCGTGATCATCTCGAAGTATTCAGGGGAGAGCCACTCGCCCAGGAAGGCGTCGAGTCGTAGCGTGGACCGCTTGATCTTCTTCTTCGGAGGCTCGGGCTTGTTCTCGCTCGCATCGGTAGAGAGAGGGTCGACCTCCTCGGTTACAGAAGCCGGAAGGACGAAGGGAGAGGCGGACGGGTTCGTGCTGGGCGACGGCATCGGGTATGAAGGCGTACTCAGGGGAGGGGCCTGGGCCAGGCCGGAGCTGATGGCCACAGAAGTTTGGACGCATCGTAGGAACGGGGAGCTGTGGAGGACGACCTTGAACTTGCGTCGCTTCTTCGAGTCGGTAGAGCTGTCACGGCCGTTCGGGGTCCTGTTCGAATCAGCCTCGGCCTGGCGCAGGATGCTGGCAATCCGGACGCCGAGGGCCTTTGACTGCTGCCAGCCGCCATAGGTCAGGGGAGGGTCGTAAGGAGTCGGGGATGTTAGGTGCCATCTCTTGTCAGCGCCGTCGAGACGTGCGCCGTGCCTGCAGAAGCGTCAGCGTCCGAAGAGAGACATGTCGGGAACGAGGCCTACCAACCTGACAACGAAGATGTACGCCGGCGGGCGCCCCATATTGCTGGCGACGCGGGTGCGGATGGGAATATCCACTCAGGCGGCGTTCGGGAGCAGACTTGGATTTAGGTGACGGCAAGAGGCGTGCGTGACACCTTTAGTGAGGAGAGTAAACAGACGGAGGATCAAATAATGGCAGCTGGGACTGCGGCTAGAGATACGTCGCTCCAGTTAGGACGTCCAGGGGATCGGATGGCTTGGACGGGCGGAATAAGCTTCGGTCGGCGGCGGAAGCACGAAGCGCGAAGTAGCGAGGACGGACTATAAGTTGGGGATGCGGCGTCTGTGTTGGCGCAAAACGACGAGCGGTTGTGGTCGATAGTATCGAAGTTTCGTCGGACTTTGTTGAAGGAGGAGACAATGTCGGATTTGAGAGAGACGCAGAAAAAAGAGGCAACAACGGCGGCGGCAGACTTTGTCAAGAGGATTTCATAATCCACGAGTTTTGCGTCGGTCATCCGGTGTTTGGAGCCCCTCTCTCCGACCAGCTGGCACCGACTTCGCAAGCGCTAAAAGCGAGGACGGGACTGTATCCGTAGGTAGGTATGGAGACCCGTTGGACCCAGAACCGAATGGAACGGGCAGTTGGCAGAGTCAGGGTCGGTCAGCCGTCGGTGGAGGGATGGTGTCGTGGAGAATATTTCGGTAGCGCGCGGGTTTCCTCAGTCTGCAGATTGCAGAGACTAGCATAGCTTGCAGCTCGGGCTGGGCAGCTGGGAGTTATTATTGCGATCGGATACCAAGCCTCCAGGGCGCAAGCAGGGTCTGACAGGCCCAGGCGCGGTGCAGCAGGCAGGCACAAGCAAACAAACGAGGCGAGCAGGGTTGTTATTTTGTTGCCGTTTGGTCCGTACGGATATGGATGTGATGAGGGAAATGGTTATTTCTTTGTGCAGTTCCTGTGCTGATGCTGGCAGCTGCTGGGATGCTGGGACTGCTGCCGTCGAGGCGCAAGGGTCTTGGGTGCGAGGTGCAGCGCAGCGCCGGGCGGGGCAGTTTTTCTTTGTTTGCTTCCTCGTCCTCTTCAAGGTACCTATGATGATGCAAGGACCGGGGATGCCAGACGGCACAAGTTTGGTTTGGTTTGGTTTGGTTCGGTTTGCACGAGACGAGTCGACGCTCCACCACCGGGGCATAAGCCAGAGTCAAGGGTCGCACTCAATGGTCCAATGGTGGTGTGGTGTCGCCCAAGCTGGCATCGATTCGACAAGTGACAGGCTGGGAGCTCACTGTCAATTTGCGAAGGGGGGGGGGGCGAAGATCAATTGCCTCCGGTGTTGCTATTGCTGGAGCTTCCGTAGCTCTGGCTGCGACGTGCATCTCCATTCGTAGGAGGCAGAGCAATGGCGAGACAGCGGGCTTTCTTTCTTTCCATTGTCTCGCTGGGTCAAGTTTGTCACTTTTCCCCTCCCCTCTTCGTCAAAGTGGAGACTGGCAGAGACACCTGCAGAGAGCTCATTTCGCACTCTGTGCATGTGATTGTCCCCCCTCAATGCTAGTCCCAAACGTCATTACGGCACGTGGGGAGGAAGGAAAAAATCAATGGGATACTGACCAGAAATGCGAGGTGCAGACCTGTGTGCGATTAAGCTTAAGTAATCAGACTTTGGCGGGTGGGCAGGCACCCTTCCCCTCGGACTGGATTCAGGGCACTCAGCAATCCAATTCCTGCTGTCATCTCATGGACGGCACAAAACTCAGTGCCACACCAAAATGAGCCCGATGGCATGGAAACTTTCCATCGCCCCATCAACAACGTTTTCTCTGCCCAGCGGGCTTTCTTCGGTTTTCGCTGCAAGCCGCATTGGCAGCGGTATCCTGATGTTTGCTGCAATGACCTGCATCCGGCAACCCCAGACCATCAGTTCGCCGCCCAGCATCACACGATCCTGACGCAGGCCGTGATCAACGTGATCACCACCAGCTTCCATGACGCCCTGCCGGACGGATATGCGACGGCGGCTCGAGATCTCGGACTTGACTTCTCCGAGTCTGCTCCTCCAGACCCATCGAGTCTTTCCAATTCCAGCGGCCTAGGCCCAGCTTGTGTCCCAGGACCCCTCCACCCCTCTTTACCCGTCGGCCGCCGTCTCCACGCCCTCCACCCCAGATTCTCCCCCTCGCCTACTGTCCTGCATATTTTAGCTGCACACATTACGCTGAGGATCTCAATCGCAGTTGGAACTTTGGTTTTAGACTCATTCAAGTCGCCGGTAAACAGTCAATTGAGCGGTCAATTCCTTGGAATTGAACAACAACATCCCAAGTGACTCTTGCCGATGACTCTACTTTCACCGAGACAGGTAATGGGGATCCTAGGATGCAATCGCAAACAGTCGGCCCGTGCAGCAACTTCCCCTCCGTCTTGAAGCTCGAAGCTCGCACTTATTAAAAGCCCCCTCCTCAATCCGTGCCGGTGTCAGCATGATCACTCACTCCGCATCTTACCTATTTAAACCCCATCTGTTCCCCTCCTTCGTCGACATTTTTTTCCCCCCTCTTCTCGTCATAGTCAGGTCGCAAAAGGGCGTTGCTTGACTTTTACGGGGATACTCGCAAGAGAATCAGGTACACACAGGGAAAGACAGACACTCAGATAGTCTAAAACCAATCCAAACAAACAAACAATCATAATGCCGGAACGCCCAGCGGACCAGCAGGTCGCCGTCGCCCCGGAGGACGTCAAGGCCCGTCTGAAGGAGTCTTACGACGCCATCGCTCCGGCCTACAACAGCTGGACCGACCAGCAGTCCTCCCTCCGCCTCGAGTACCTCGAGAAGCTCATGGAGAAGCTGCTCGCCGCGAAGCCGCTTGCCGGCCAGATGTCCCTCGTCCTGGAGCTCGGCTGCGGCTGCGGCCAGCCCGTCACCGACAGGCTACTCACGACGCCCGACGTCTTTGTCACGGCCAACGACATCTCCAGCGTCCAGATCGAGCTCGCCCGGGAGAACCTCGCCAAGCACGGCCGCGACCGCGTCACCTTTGTCGAGGGCGACATGATGGCGCTCGAGTTCTCTGACAACTCCTTTGATGCCATCGTCGGCATGTACAGTGTCATCCACCTGCCCCGCGAGGAGCAGAGCGAGATGATTCGCCGGCTCGCCAGATGGCTGAAGCCCGGCGGCTTCCTACTCGTCAACTTTGCGTCCGAGAACATGCCCGGGGTCGTCATGGAGAAGTGGCTGCATGAGAAGGGATGGATGTACTGGAGCGGCTGGGGTACCGAGGCGACGCTTGAGAAGCTCAAGGAGACGGGGCTGGAAATCATCATCAAGGATGTCATTGACGACGAGGTCGATGCCGAGTTCCTCTGGGTTCTGGCCAAGAAGTGAGCTGACGGTCATGAAATGGCCGATTCCTCTCCATCTCAACAGCAACTGTACGGCAACTGCGGGGGTTGCTGTCTGATGATGATGGATATTCCAAGCACCCAGCCGTCTGGTACATGCCGACAGGGGTCGATTTCGATTCAATCATGGTATCTGCAGGTACCTCCAGCTCAACATGTTTCTCATAGTTCTTAGCAGTGTCGGATTTCAACAATTCAAAAGTGTAGATTTTATGCCAATTGAACCATTCAGAATACTACTTATTCGTTGAAACGGTTGGGATTTCTGAGTGTACGCATCACCAAACCTATCGCTTGGATACGAGAATGGACGTCCTCGAGGTACCTGACACCGATCTTGCTCAGTGGAGCACGCCAACCGACCCGCGATTTACAACGCTCCCCGGGGTCCTTGGACCGTGCTTCCACCCGCAACCAAACCTGGAAGGGCTGACTAAGGTTGGGTACCTGGCCGTAGTGTTTGTCAGGATGTAGCTCCGCGGCACTCCCCCTTACCAACCCGTTCGCCTCCATCAATAACTTCAATCCGACGCGGCCCCTCATCTCCCTTGATACCCCGAGTCCGATCCGCTCTTTTCCCCTCAACACCTACGAGACCGCCCGCGCCGACATGAAGCTCTCCCGCCTCCTGCAATTGCCAGTCCTGCTGGCGGCCTCGACGCTCGCCCCGGCCGTCCTCGCCGAGCACACCAGCAACTGGGCCGTCCTCGTCTGTACCTCGCGCTTCTGGTTCAACTACCGCCACCTCGCCAACGTCCTCTCCATCTACCGCACCGTCAAGCGCCTCGGCATCCCCGACTCGCAGATCATCCTCATGCTGCCCGACGACATGGCCTGCAACCCGCGCAACGCCTTCCCGGGCACCGTCTACAGCAACTCGGACCGCGCCGTCGACCTGTACGGCGACAACATCGAGGTCGACTACCGCGGCTACGAGGTCACCGTCGAGAACTTCATCCGCCTGCTGACCGACCGCGTCGGCGACGAGATGCCGCGCAGCAAGCGCCTGCTGACCGACGACCGGAGCAACATCCTGGTGTACATGACGGGCCACGGTGGAAACGAGTTTTTGAAGTTCCAGGACGCTGAGGAGATTGGCGCCTTCGACTTGGCGGACGCCTTCGAGCAGATGTGGGAGAAGAAGAGGTGGGAACCTGAACATCCCTGAGACGAAGGTGCCACGAATGCTGACTGCTTTAGATACCACGAAATCCTCTTCATGATCGACACATGCCAGGCCAACACAATGTACAGCAAACTCTACTCCCCCAACATCATCGCCACCGGCTCCTCCGAGCTCGATCAGTCCTCCTACTCCCACCACGCCGACAACGACGTCGGCGTCGCCGTCATCGACCGCTACACCTACTACAACCTCGAGTTCCTCGAGTCGCAGGTCCAGGACCTCAGCTCCAAGAAGACGGTCGGCGAGCTGTTCGACAGCTACACCTACGAGAAGATCCACTCCAACGCCGGCGTGCGCTACGACCTGTTCCCCGGCGGCGCCGACGCCGCGCGCAGCCGCCGCATCACCGACTTCTTCGGCAACGTGCAGAACGTCGAGGTCGACGGCGCGGAGAACATGGTGCTGGACGAGGAGCTGCTGGAGCTGAGCCAGAAGATTGCCGCGCTGAAGAAGAGGGCCGAGGAGGCGGATGCCGCGGCGAGGAACGCGACGCTGGCGGAGAAGGCTGCGCGCGGCGAGGAGGAGCAGAAGGCGAAGGCGCAGACGAAGAGGGTGCAGATGGCGAAGCCGCTGACGAATGACAATTGGTGGGAGAAGAAGCTGGTTGGTGCTACGGCGTTGCTGGGATGCGCGTTGCTCTGGGCTCTGGGGTCGTTCCTGGAGGCGCCGAAAAAGTCAGATGATGAGGCCAAGAAGACGAGCGGTCAGAACGGTCATGCGGCGGTCAAGGCGTAGTTGTCCGTTTTATTCTTTGTTGTATTCTACATCTGACTCGACTCGATGAGCGCATCCATAGCAAGGCGTTGACGGAATTAGGCAGGGAACAGCATTGATCTGGGATATACATATTTTTTGTCTTACTTTCTTCACAGTTAAAACGGATGTATGGGAAGCATGTCTACTCTTCGTCTTTTGCTTCCTCCTCCTCCCATTTCAGCCCCTTGATGACCCTTCCCAAAGCCCGCGCCGCCCCGTCCTCCCCGAGCTCAAACTCATACCTCTCCTCGTCCTCCGGATCGTAGGACACCCGATCGACCCCAGCCTGCAGCGACAACCACGCCACCAACAGCGCGCCCTCGACGACAAACACGTTCCTCTCCTCCAGGTCCGGGAAGGGCTCGGCGCCGGAGCCCATGTGGCACTCCTTCGCATCGAACGCCTCGCAGTACCGCCGGAGCCACGCGTTGAAAGCCGTGATCCAGGGCGCGACGCCGGGGAACTTGTCTTTTAGTTCGTGCGTCTCGAGGCCGGAGGAGACCTCGAATGCGGGGTTGCCGAGCCAGGCGGGGGTGCAGGAGATGGAGGGGCAGCAGTAGTCTGGCGTGATTTTGTAACGGAGACCCAGGTTGTTGGGATGCGGGCGGGTTGGCGCTGGTGCAGGGACAGGGACGTCCTCGCTCTGTGTCTGGCTCGACGCGCCGGCCGGCCTCGTTGGGCTTTTGGGAGTGCGGGAGGCAGGGGAAGGAAGGCTTGTGAGGGGGGCGATGTCCTCACTTGAACCAACGGCGTCGGCGTCGGCGTGCGGTGTGGCTGGCTGGTCTCTGGTCAATGCCAGGCTAATCTGCGCATCTCTTGAGTTGAAGTTGACGGCTAGTCCATAGGAAGTTGTGAATGAGATGTTGGCAGCACCTTCCATTGAGTTGGGGACCACGACGAGCCTCTTAACACGGTCAATGTCTGTGGCCATGATGATGAGGTGCAGAAGGACGGCTAAAGGATCCCTAGAGCAGAGAAGATAAATATTGTGTGATTCTATGAGGCTGAAGTAGGGAAGGTCTGGCAGTTTAGATTATTTGTACAGGGTAGTGTATGTCTCTTCACCTTCGTTGCGAGGCCCAAGAGGTGTCCTAGTATGGGTTCCCTTTCAATCTGAACGTTTGAGGCCGTATCTGTACAATTCGGCCTCGTCAAAATAGAAAGGGAGGTAACCGAGGCTGAGCGATTATGGCTGGGCCATCGAATCAGCCATCGCCAACGTGCCTTTTTAAACATGTTGAGGCCGCATTTGGGACACCCGGCCAGTCCAAGAGGCCCAATCAACAAGAGTGTGATTCATCCTCCGGCCAGGGCACGACTTCGATGCAAGGCGAGTAATAAGTCTGCTAAGATCATTTCAATGGGTTTGAAGCATCTGGTGGTATGGCTCTTCAGCCCCGACGGCTGGGCCCGTCAAGTTCCCGGCCGCTACGGACGACTCCCGCTCAGCCGGCTCCGAGAGCGGGTCCACCCGACTTTTTTGCCCCGGTGTCTCGACGGGTGGACGGAAAGAACAGGCAATGGACCTCCGGTAGAGGAAAGACGTGGAAAGCGCAGTCTTGGATCACTTTGGTTTTCAAAAGGAAGTCAGAATGTCAAGCTACGTCCTCGGAGCTAGCACCTCGTCAGGGTCCACCAGCTAACGCCCGTTACCAGAGGTACCACGCAACAGTACCTTGCTAGCAGCCGCTACCGGGGATATGAATAATATTTCCCGTCTAATTTATTGCTGGGCCACGGAGATGTGATTGACGTTGAAATCAGCGAGATTGGATCAATTTCCAACAAGGTCGTGTTCAAGTAGATCATCACATAGATTCTCCCAGACAAGGTCGAAATCCACTTTCACTTGACCGAATACTTGCCCTTCCGCATCTCATACTAACAACACCGAGAAAACTTCAAACCGGCGAGCAGGCATTTGCGATGTTCTGGACTGCCATTCGGGTAAATCTGGCGAATTTGCCGAAGTGGATTTCGCCCTCGCGCACCTTAGACCGGCGGCCGGCTTAGCCATCGGCGTCTACTGACGGATGTTCACGGCAAGGAATGCGTCAAATACTGACGGTGAGTTCTTGAGTCCACAAGATTTCACGGTGAATTGCTTGCCTAAACACATCAAACTTTGTCTGAAGTAGCGACCATGCCTACCACAAACCAGGAAATCCGAAATGTTGCAGTCGTCGGTATAAGTATTCGAATGCCGGAAAGTACATGCTGTAGAGCTTGAGGTTAACTAAGAATAGGGTACCGGTCTGCTCGGGTCTTTGATCTGGAAAGAACTGATTCAATCTGGTCTGTTCAATGTTACTGTTTTGAGTAGAGGACGAGGCATTGACGCCAGCCTCGGTGCAAATCAAGCCACTGTCGACTACAACGATGAAAAGAGTCTTGTCAAGGCGCTAGTGGGTCAAGACGCTGTCGTGAGCGCGCTCTCCAGGGAGGCAATCCTGCTTCAAATCCCCTTGATCGACGCAGCGGCGATCGCCGGCGTCAAGAGATTCATCCCTTCCGAGTTTGGGTCAAAACCTACAAGATCCCCAGATACGACAGTTCCCGAACTACAAGTACAAAGTTCAAGTGGAAGAATACTTGGAACAAAAGGCAAGGTCTCACGGCATAACTTACACGTACATCTAGAACAACGTGTTCATCGACTTGTCAATCGAGACCGGGGTTGTCCTTGACCTCAAAGGTCGAAAGGCACGTTTGTACAACGGAGGCGAACGAGTGATCTCAATGATCACAATGCCAACTGCGGCCCGAGCAGTTGTCGCCGTCCTGAAGCAGCAGAAGAGACCAGGAATCGGCCCGTTTACATCCACGAAGGACTCATGTCCCAGAAGAAGATACTCGGTCATGCGAAAGAAGTCATCTTGGGGGGAGAATGGCACGAAGAACATATTCAACTGGACGAACTCGAGAAACATCTTGCCACACAGGCAACGGCAGACGGGTCCGGCATGGGGGTTTTCCATGTGTATGCCGTGAAGGGCGCGTTCGGTGAGGGGCTTGGGAATCAGTATGGAGAGATTGATAACCAACTATTAGGGATGCAGCCCTTGTCTGAAGAGGGTATCAAGAAATGTTGGTTGATATAATTGCGACGAAGTAAGGGCGAGGCGAATTTACCTCCAGTTCAGAAGCCTTAGATATCGATTTTTATTGGTAGCCCGTACATATGCCCGCAACTCTATTTTACCTAGTCACCCCAGGTTGTTCATCATTCCGTATTCAGCCTACCTAATGTTGACTAATACGTGTCTTTCCTACAAATTTTTCAATAATTATGCAAATTCGACCTAGCTGTCTCCAGGTCGGATAACACCTACGATCCGTCAGCCGTCGAAGTGTACCTTCAATGACACCATCCGAATCAATGAGCCGACGCTCGCCCCATCACTGGACGGTCGTCGGGAGGTTTGATGAAAGAGTCGGAGCAAAACACACCGATTTCGAGATCCGATTTCGAGATTCGGCCCTTTGGCGCCCGGTTTCTGCGGGTGGGGGCCATTAATCGGGACTCGGAGTGCAGACGCCGAATGACCTTTGATGCTCGGAGGCCAGCCAGACCGAAGGGCGAAGCGGGGGAGACGGGGTCTTGGACGGTGTGGTCCGCCGAGTTCAGTGGAAGCAAGTAGATGAAGTGGTTAACAGCTGCATTATAAAGCGTAGCGCGTCTCTGCTTCTTCTCTGGTCTTATCTCTTTGGACTTGGCTTTCTAGAACAAGCACGAAATATTTGTGAGAAATTTCTTTACTGCACTTGTCGATTGCTGCCAATTAGCTGACCCGTAGCACATGAAGTCCACCGTAGAAAATCGATTGATGGCACTTGGATCTGTGCAGTATCGTAATAGGAGAGTGCAGCAGAGCAGTTGGTGATTCTGCAGTTTTTCATTGCGCAATTGAGAACGATGAGATAATTTGCCTACTGAGGCAACGACGAAGCTCCTCATCCACTGAAGCAACAGTCTATGTGGGCGTGACTACTGAGGCGCTTCGCTGTCCGTTCCTTTTGCCCCCAGATGCGGCGGTTGCTTCTCCTGCCGGTCTGACTCGCGCACCCAGAACCACCGTGATACCCAGGGTACAACAACCGTCAGGATCTATTGCTGAAGAGTCGAAACCCCTGAGCGGCTGCCTGGCCCGGGGAGCCGCTCTGCAATTTAGAGTTTGTAAATGCACATTGGCCAGACCGGCAAGCAATCTGGTTCAACCAACCGGCCTAACTCTTGCAGCTTCTGTCATTACTTGAGACATTCTAGTTGTTCTCAATACGGTCAAGCAGCCCTATAATCCCACAGTTTTATACCACTCAGAATTCTCCCGTTCAGCCGACCCTGGCCTGCTGCCTATGCAGCATAGGTACCGTGCGTCGAGGAATACCATTTTGCACTGGACGACACACAAGAACAACATCACGATGTGAAAATCACAGCTGAGGCAGCTGGTAGTACATTGTGAATTTTGCGCTCAACACCGTCCCTCAAATACTAAGGTTGCAGCTGCGATCTATCCTCATTCTCTTGAAACCTTCATCGTGATAATTAGAGCACATCTCTCAACACTATCGACCCAATCAGTTCAACAATACCTTTCCATCATGGATTTTATTTCCGATTTACCAGTTTGCATTCTCGAGAAGATCTTGAAGCTCTTCTGCCCGCATTGTCATCCTCCCCGTTCATCCTCAACTTATTGGGGCATGTACTGCAACGACAGCTGCCCAATCGGAAGACCCGAGCATGAGAGACGTGCTGCGCTTGCCAATCTCTGCCTGACGAACAAAGGGCTGAATTCAGTTGCCACGCCGATCTTGTATCATCGATTCCACCGGAGGGACGAGATCGCTTTTGCGAAGACACTATTCAAATGGCGTCCGGATCTCACACAGCATGTCAAGTCGCTGCACCTCGGCTCGGATGACGAGCTCACCTTCTGTTCCGAGAACGAAGAGCTAGCACTCAAACTAATAACAGAACAACTCGATAACTTGCGCGTATCACAAGCCAGCAGCAAGAAGGACGGATCAATGCTTCTGAGTCTGCTAATCGGCAAGTGCACGAACATCGAGGACCTGTGTCTCACCGTCACTTGGAACGGATACGACGACCCCGTACCATTCTGCCCTCCGGGTTCTCTGCGAAATCTGAAGAGACTCTCCTTATCACATTGGGATGATAACGGTGGTTTCGATCTCGCTTATGCAACCGAGATCTTCCTTGCCGCACCAAACATCACATCTGTCTTTGCCTACGCCGTCATCGAGGTCGGTACAGGCTTGAAAATGGCAAACGTCACGGAAATTACCCTTCGGAATAGCTTCCTTCAAATTGACGCATTCAATCGACTTTCGAAACAACTCCCGAGTCTGGAAAGGTTGACCTATTATGGCGGAGACGCCGGCATTATGGATGGGGAGGAACCTCCAAGGGCGCGCGATGTGCAAGAAGCCATCCTGAAGCATGCTCCGCGCTTGAAATTTCTGAAGCTCTTGATGCTGGAAGACGACAATTCGTACTACCGAGACGATGGCATCACCGATGAAGATATGATGAGGTCATTGAGGGGGCTGGAAAAGTTGCAAGAGCTGCGGCTCGACGCGCAATATCTTGTGGTCCCCTATTATGAGGAAGATGAGACAGACATGGAGCCGCGGACGCTGGTGGACATGTTGCCGGACTCAATCCGACTTGTGGGAATCGAGTGCGGTTATTCTACATGTAGCACGAGGACTCTTTTGCCCGCGATTCTGGAACTCGGGAGGGTTTGTAAAGTCGAGTTCCCGCACTTGGTATCGGTGCGTGTTTCTGTTCTAGACGATTTGGAAGAGGTACGGGAGCTTTTTGAGAGTAGCGGAGTGGAGTTCATAACTGAGTATGTATAAGGATTGGTTTGATTGGGAGTTTCACAACGTTCTGTATATTGTTGTGAAAAGTATCGACTTATGAGGGGATCTTTAGATTTCTGCGCATTGAAAACCCTTACCTCAATGCTTTTTTCCTGATATTGATATACGATGAGCCCTGAGTGGAACATGATGTCTCTCGTGAGCTAATCTTGAAACCAGATAGCGGGATGTTGTTTGGCAAGAAACAGCGGCTAGGATCTAATCAGAATCCAACTCCTCTTTAATTTTAAAACCATCGGTCAATTCGTAAAGCATTCTTGCCAATGTCTCCTCTAGGCCATTGAGCCGCAACTCAAATACTCCGTCGTCCCGATCGTAAGCTACCTGATCAACGTTGTCCTGCAGTACAAGCCAAGCCGCTAGCAGCGCGCCCTTCACAAACCAAGTCTTGCGCTCTTCTAGATCCGGAAACGGCTCCTTGTAAGAACCGAAATGGCACAACTGACGATTTGGATCCAGACGAGGCCTCGTACTTGAGCCCTCCTGAATGAGACTCGGTTGGTAGTTGCGTATTTCCTGCTGTTGCAGAGACTTTGAGGCGGAAGCAGAGCTGTTTGCCTGATTAGCACTCTAACACCAAGCCATAAGAGGTTTCCAAAGAGAAGTGAATTGTTGTAGACTGAGACCGGGCATGTAGGATAAAAGCTTTGAGTGAGGCGATTTCAGCCATTGTGACAAATGATAATGAGTAGGCTGAGATGAAATGTGAAGATTCAATAACATCTCCTCCTGCGGGGAGTGTGGTATGTATCAGCATTCGGTTATTTGGGGCTGAGACGTGGCTATGGGATCATTTCAGCGCCAACAGCTCTTCTCTCCACTCACAGAGGTGGCTCACAAGCCGGGATTATTCTGACTTCACCAATAACGAAACGAAAACTTCGCGATATTTTGAGAAGTCCAAGGATAAAGTGAGTCGCGCGCTTATATGCATCATCTGATTACAGCGGAATGTTCCAATAAGACCTAGCAGAGACAGTGATGGGCCTCACGGGGAAGAAATTCTTCAGAAACCTGGACGAAAGTCAAGCCAACAAAGATCAAATCCGACCGGAAGTCCCCACAATGACATCTGCGCTAAGTTCCAGCAGAATATTCTGGTGTCAATAAGGGCTTGTCCATCAGCGCATGCCATCTAGAACACGATGGGCCAGGCCGCCATCGCCCTGCGTCAAAACGGTCGTCCTAATGAGATGCTGTAGGAGGTTAGAGTTATCTTTCCCATAAGTGGAATTTATACGGTCTTCCACGCCAGATTGGAGTATTCGGTGTGCGTTGACATAAGTATATCTTGCAGGAACCCCGACCGAATAAAATTGCAGAGTTAAAGTCAATCAAGCAAGTCCATCCTCGTATGAATTATACACCTCTCCTTTTCCAAGCATCACTCATTTTACTTTGACACAGTTGATGCCGATTATCCTACCATGTCTTGTCAGTGAGTCCCCTAAAAGACGGCAGCATAACCAATCTCCTAACCCCCCTTTACAGACAATGGAAGTTCACCAAGCGAGTAGTCGAAAGCATTCAACGAGACAGGCACAAAATTACTCATAAGAAGACCACGCGGGCATGGTCTCTTCCTACAACAAGCGAACTTCCAATCCCAGCCGATGCGAGCGTCCGCTGGAGGAAGGCAACAGGAAAGCCATGTTCAAACACATGTAAGTATCGGACAAGAAGTTGGCATTTAAAGGTGTGGGAATCCTGGTCAAACAGCAGCGGGAGAAGCTGTCGGTCATGTGCGAGGCCATGACGACAGCTGGGCCGCATATCGGCTACCAGAGCGAAGATCACCCAGTCGTGGCCACTTATACGGATGGACGAGTGATGAAAGTGTCGTTGAAGATTGGGAATAACGGTTTTGTTGTAGGGATGACTCCGTCGGGTTTGAAGTTGGCACCGTCAGCATGTGCCCGCGGCGAGGTAAGCGATCGGACGATGGGAAAGCTGCATAGTTATCCACTCAACTGTCCTCCCGATACGCGACGCACAGATGAAGCGAAAAAGGGAATGATTGAGAAGAAGAAGGAATCGGCTGTGGCAAAAGCTAAGACCTCTCACTTTGGGAGATTCTTTAAGGGGTAAGAGTGTGGTTTCGCTAAACGTCAACCCTGATGACTCAGTTTCTGATGCCTCCGCGCCCCCCTAATCTCCATCCCTACGTGCATATCCGCCAAGAGTTCTTGAGGTCACCTAATCGAGGAATTTCCTCAGACATCTCCAGAAGATATGGGATCTCGGACTCGGCTTTCCAGTCTAGAAATCTTAGATGTAGTCTGCTTCTTAAGGAAGCTGCTTCGAGTGGAATATTGAGATCTGCACCCTTCTGCAGCAAGTATACTGCAACGTCATAATTTCCTCGGTCAAAACCCCTCAAGACCCTCTCACTGAACTCGAAGCCTCCACGGTTGATGTCAGCGCCGAACTATACGAGACGTCGTGTGATATCATAATAACAACGTTCCACGGCTATATGCAGGATTGAACGAATGGACTCGCCTATACAATCCGATGGGATCAGCTCCACTCTCAATTAGGAGCTTGATGGTTTCTTTGATCCAGCAGTAGCCATACCAAGTCTGGATGATTCATGTAAACGGCAGTTGTAAGAGGACTGCATTCATCATACACAATACTGAGAGTATCGGCCAAGTCAACATTGAAATCATCCTCGTAGTCAATACCACCAGAATATGTTACTTTGTGCGTTGATATCGGCGCCACTTTCCAGGAGGAGCTGTGCAATCTCCTTTTTGTTTCACTCTGCACGGATGGCAGCTGCCAAAGCGTTCCCTCGGGGCCTCTGCAAGTTCACATCTGCTCCATTTTCTAGTAGAAGATGCACTAGATCCCAGCAACCAGCACTTGAGGCATTCTGGAGAGCCGTATTCCATTGGCCGGCTTCAACTCCCCATTGTGCGTTGACATCTGCTCCCAGCCCTAGGAGTAATCGCACGACCTCTATGTGACCGCTACTTACGGCAATCAAGAGTGGCGTATTCCAGGCAGAAGGTACCGAATATGACAAGCCACGTACGTTAACATTACATAGCTCCATAGTCCAAAAGCTGCCTCGTAATGTTCAGATGATCACATCTAAGAGTAGCCAGAAGAGGGTGTTCCGCTAGATAGGGGCCAAAGGCGTCGACATCGGCTCCATGATTAAGGAGCAGCTCAACGATTCCGTAATAGCCTCCTTCTGAGGCATGTGTGACGGCCCGCCCATGACGTCGGACGTCTGCTCCGTGTTCTAAAAGTACTTCGACAGTCTCCTGGAACCCGTTCTGGATACCACATTAAAGCCTGGTACGGCGTTACTTCATCGCGTGTGTTGGCGTTTGCACCGCTTCTGAAAGCAACTCGACGATTTCTTGATGCCCGCATTGAGCGGCACCCACTATAGCCGGAGTCTCAGAAAACGAATGATCAAGGCTGTGGATGACTGTGCCGTGACTCAAAAGCAGCTTCACAATTCCTTAATCTCCTTCTTCAAGGGCAATTTTAAGGGCACCAGCGAATATGTGCTCTTGAGTATCAAACGTCGGTGTCATGGCCAGGAGTTCTTGAATACCATACCGGAGCCCTAAGTACGATGCGGCTAGTACGCTGGATGAAAAGCCCAGCAGTGTGGTGTCGCCTGGATTTAGCTTCATCAACGTGCTTACCAAATGTGGTAGCCTTTTCCGACGCGCAGGATACAGGTCATCTTGCTCCCTGAGTGTGGGGGGAGTGTTCCACAGAGGATTTGGCCAAATCCCCCGAGGGTCGTTTGCTTTCAAATACTGGAAAATACCTGCTTCTTGCTCGGTAATGTCTTTTGGTTCTTTGAAAAGGTGAACACAAATTATACAATCCGGCCATTCTAGCACAGCGAATGTCAACAGGGGAAATTCCTTTCTGGACATATGCCGGTCTAGAGTTTCCGCACTGGGCTCAGACATGTATTGTTTAAAACTCCAGAAATAGGCAAAGCATGCTCCCAAAATACCAATTGATGCGGGGATAGGCTGGAAGCTCAGGTGAAAGCCGAGAAGATACTCCTTTACCGAAGAATGAGCAAAATGTACTTCCTTTTTGTGTACGGGATCTTTCGAAAGAAAGCCTGGGTTTCGAACAATCTCCACGATTGAAATGAGACCCGGACACAGTTGCAAGAGATCTTCAGGAACTGGTAGTCTGTCTTCAAATGTAAAGCCTTCGGCACGGATAGCTACGATATCCACAGCTTCTTCGAGGGTGAAGGGCCTCGGTGAGAAAACGAGAAATTGAAGCAGACGTATTGACTTGCCCCTTCGGTGGCCAGGAATTCTCTTCAGTATCCGCTCGTAGGTCTCGTTGAGAGTTGTTGGCAAGGAATTTAGGGTGGCTTCGATTTCGTGCCGGTCAACACAGCTTTCAAGACTGTCTAGCTGACATGCGGCCCATCTAAACCTACATACAGCAGGATCAATAAGAAAAGCAGCGCTGCTTCATAAGTTTCAAACTTACATTTCGTTGACTCCTTTCCCTATTTTATAGTGAATTCGCTCCAGCATTGGGGGCGTTGAAATCCATTTCCTGAATCCGGGTCCCTCCTCAAGCCTACTTTGAACAAATAACTGGATATCGGGGCTTATCAACTTCGACTGCAATGCGATGCAGTTGTTTCGTTTTATCAGAGAAGGTATTTTTCGATTGAATTCTGCTTCAGGCCGACCGGCCATGATGAGCTGAACATGATCAAGGCTCGGGACAGCCATGAAACCTTCCACCCACTTGAGCAGGTTCACTCTTTCAGAGCACTCGTCAAGGGCATCGACAAAGATGAATGTTATGCGCGAACCTTGAAGCATCTTCTGTAAGCAGTCGGATAATGCCCTGCCGTGAGGCTGATCTCGACCGTCATTGTGATGCTTGAACAAGTCGTCGAGTTCCGAGGTCGGTTTAGCTTGAAGTGTGTATAATTGGAAGATCAGGCCACGCAGCATGTTATCGACCGTTTGCTTCCGTTCATCGCCGAAGTCGAAGAAAAACTGAAGTGCATCCATACCAAAGTCCTTTGTGATGTAATCGTACGCTGTTGTAAGTAGAACAGTTTTCCCACACCCTGGTAGTCCATGTAACCACAAAGATCGACGCAATCCGATTGTCCAATCTCGGAAAGCGGGCGATTCCAGCAACCATTGGCCAGTTCCTTCATGTCGAAGCTCTCTGGCATGATTCGCGTTGGTAGATTAATTTGGGGGGTCCAGCCACCGTTTCATAGTTTCTATTTGTTGCATTGACCTTATTCCGTTCACACTCGCTTTCATTTCTTTCATGGAACGAAGATGACGAAGTTGGATGTTTTCAACTAAAGCCAGATTAGACAGAATGGAAACAAATGGGTGCCATTATTACTGACTGGATTGAATGGTCTCCGCTAGTCTTGTTTCCGTCGCGAGCTTCGTCGTGGAAACCTGACCGAGGACATCCTTCGCATAAGCTGCGGCAACCATCGCAGCAAAACCTTGCCAGGACTTATTCTTGTGGGTGTCTGAGTAATCGCATATCCCACGAACTACCAGGCATGGAAAATGATTCAACAGACCTGCCGCTTCCGTCTCGAAACACAGCACCTCTTTCTCAGCCGCAAGCTTATCCCTTGTATGTGCGTCCTTTATTATTTGGTTCCCAGAGGCAATGAGTCCGAAGTAAATAGCCGGATTCTCGTCGTATTCGCCTCGTTCATGTCGGAGGACCATCTGGGCTGCGTCATCGCTACAAACCTGCAGACAGTCTGATATCGAGCCTGAAGGATGCGTTACGTTGGATCGATAAAGCCTGTCGTTTAGTGCCGGTGGGCGAGAGTGTGATTTGCGCAGACGTGGATAACGTTCAAGTGCTTCTTCAACCTTGGAATCGAGTTGATGTCCATCCATGGCGTAGTCGGCTTCGAGGCCATTCACCGCCGCTAGTAGGACTTGTGGTGGTTGGTTGAGACTTCCTGTCTCCACGAATGAACCGTTCTGTAAAGTCTTCCCGTAGTCATATTGGAACACGCCGCCCAATCCGCCGCCCCGACTGCTGACAACGATGTCGCCTAGACGGATGTCATGCTTCTCGCTGGGAGCGCCGCCAGCAATACCGACCATTAGACCGATACGGACGTTCGGAAAGCTATGCACCATATTCCTCGCAACAGTCGCAGCAGTAGTAGTGCCATACTCTCCCTTGGGAAGAACAGCGATCACAACGTTATGCTTCCTCATTCGACCAAGGGCGTAATGGTTGTCATCATTCTGTGCCGCTCCTTCAGGCTTGCCATGGCTCTCGTCCAGAAAAGCCCGAGCAGCGACGAATTCCGTGTTGATGGCACAAATCCAGCCGATCGTATATTCTTCGAGATTCGGCATCGTTATAGAGGCGCGGCCTCCTTCGAAGTGAAAGGGCAACGAAGCAAGAGCAAAAGCGCAGGCAGGCGAAAGAGGTAGTGGCAAGAGGGAAAATGCAAGGACTGGACCATCAGGCAAAAGCCAGCTGACGACCCCGCACCAATTTCAGATGTCTTCCGAAGTGAACGATCAAGTACGGCGGCAAAGAATCAGGCGACCTATCATATCGTCTACACAGCCATCGACTGTTGGATTCACTTGTAGTAGCACCTCAGAAGGTGGGCAAAAGGTGTAGTATTAGAAGAGAGTCCTTGGCAAGGTTGCCGTCATTGTACCTAAATACTTGCTCATTGCTGACATAAGTCAACTTCGACTTCCTAATTGTAAAGTCCCTCGCAGATGTGGAGGTGTAGGTCGCCATCGAGTATTTCCTATTGGTGAACGTACTGGGCGCCAAGAGTAATACCTGTTTTCGCGGCCGAAATGGACCAAAACTGCCGTGTTGCTACACAGCCTGATCGCCCTCTCTAGTTTAGAAGCGATCATTCAAGTCGTGGCCCACTCGATCATGAAGCATTTGAGACAGCGGATGAAATTCGATAGTTGAGGAGAGGAGAAAGGATTGATAGTCGGTTTATTTACTAGGGCTTAATGTTATATGCGTGTATTTGAAAATATGTACTCGTCTCGCAAGTGAATACAGCCATCCGAATGGTTTTCTGCGAGTGTTTCTTTGGGCGCGCAGGCCACAGGTAGGCTAGGTTCCACATATAGCAAGCCAGCCATTAATCAAGGACAATTGCAGTCCCAATTGTTTCCTTTTTCAAGCGGTCGTAGTGTTGTATCCGATTCCAAGTCCGACAGGGCAGTTGGGCATGTTGGCCTGCCAGGCAGCACTCTCCTTTGCATACTTGGGCAAGTATGAGTTGGTCGTGAACGTCTGGCAGCGTGTCAGTATCCATTTGTCTTTGTCAAAATTGAACCATGCCGTGGTGTTCACTTACGCTTGGAAGATAGTAGGAAACGTCAGCAGAGGTATAGTTGGCTCCCAAAGACTGCAACACAGTAACGACCGAGCCGGCAATGTAGTCCAGGAAGATCAGGTCAACCATGGTATCATCTGAAAGCGAGCCATCGCTAGGGAAGCTGCCGTTGGCCTGGAAGAAGTTGGGATAGTCGTACACCGGGATCTCGCTGTGGACAGTGTCGTCGCCGTCGGTACCGAAATCATCGGATGTAGTGTATCCCGGAGTAATCCCCTGTCGACGAACGATACGGCCTCCAGCGTAAGATCGCTTCGCAAAGTGGTCATTGGTGACTGGCGGGTCAATGCAGCTATCCACAGAAGACAGGGCAGGGTTGAATTGGGTGAAGCCGAGAGAATTCTTGGTCAAGGAACGCTTCCTCTTGGAAGGGAAAGCTCCCGACTCCAAGTTGCTAAGAATCTGGCTGGCGTACGACCAGGGGACGTCGGGGATGTACTCGAAGGCGTCAGTGAAGGGAGAGACGATGAAGGAGGAATCGTAGTCAAAGGGGCCCTGGGCGAGGTCGAATCGGATATGGCCAGTGTTGGCGATGATAATTCTCGGGGTGGACTTTCTCTCCTCGGTGATGATCGTGGCTGCGAGAGCAGTGGTCGTCAAGTTGAACATGGATCCTTCAGACATGAAGGGCGCACAATCGATGCACCAAGTCTGGGGAGCGCAGCCGTAAAGGGTCGTCAGGTTGAGGTTCTTGCGCTCAGATGTGATTTCCTGGGTCACGCTGACGCCCTTGGTCGTGTTGAAGGCCTTGGCTTGGCTGCCGACGGCGTGGTACTCGAAGGTCAGAGTGTTCCTGAGAAAGCGGTTAGTGATCTGAAAGTTTTAGTCTTATTTTGATCTTACCAGTCCAGGTAGCGACGGAAGTAGGTCATGCTAGAGTTGCCAGTAGCGGAGGCAAGGCTGCTGGAGGATGTTGTCGTGGCCACAGCAACCGCCTTCTGGGCAGGATGAGGGACGCCCTTGGGGTACACCGCGCCCTTGTAGTTGTCGGACTTGATGCCAGACATGGAAAGGAAGCCAAGAGTCTCGCAGTACCTGCCGGACTCGAGAGCAGTCGACTTGTCATCGTAGACGGCGAAGTCACGAATGTGAGTGTGACCACCGAAGAACTGGACAGGCGTGTCGGGCTTGATGGCTCGGATCGCGTCGAAAACAGTCTTCGGAGTGCTGCTGCTCTGAGTAGGGCGGACAGGGTTGTGGCCGATGACCAGGTAAAGATCAACAGGCTCGCTGTAATCGACAGCGCTCAAGAACCAGGGCTGCGTGACCATGGTCGCGGCCTTGGTGACGACTGAAGCATTCGAGTTGCCGGTGAAGTCGAAGAGGACACCCAACGCCATGATTCTGAGGCCTGGAAAGGTGATTAGATTCCGATGAAATGGTAACTACGTCTCGTGAGAGCAACTTACCCTTCGGCGTGGTGAAGTAACGGTACTGCTTGCCAATGTACTCAAGCGCGCCCGTGCTGGGGTTGCGGATCTGGACATTGCTAGTGACATACTTGTCACCGTAGACCTTGGCGAACTGACTGAAAGTCTCATATGCGATGCTGGAAATGTACAGCTCGTGGTTCCCGATCGCCAGCACATCGTAATCGAGGTTCTCGAAAATGGGGTTCGAAATTTGACCATTGACACCGGTGCCATTCGCGTAGGTGGAAACACCAGTGGCGTCGCTGAGACCTGCACCGTCATGCAAATCCTAATAAGTATTGTCAACATCATTTCACCGAGAATTAGATCGCTTTTACATACTCCAGTGTCGACCACCAACAGATCAACGTCGAGGTCTTCGGCCTTCTGGCGCATGTGCTTGACGAAGCTCACGAAGTCACCCCAATCGGCTCCATAGTTCTGCTCACGGATGTGGCCTTCCAACCTACATGATTGAGTCAGGATGGGATCATTGGGATTCCCGATGAAGGACGAACCAGCCGTGAGTATCTGCACCGCCATCATCAGCATGTAATTTCTCAATCTCGTGTCATTGAATGCGACGTACCAGTAGTATGGAGAAAGTTCAATTGACCCCAAGACAGAGGGCCGCGAGGAGCGACTGCAGCAGCCTGGGCATCAGGTTGCGCCCTGCGAACATGTCTCGTCAACACCACATCCCTCTCGGGGTGTTCGCAGCTATCGCAAGCCAAGACCGGGGTGGTAATGGCAAAGCCAAGCGACGCCAAGATGGTATTCGTAAAACGCATCTTGAGAACTTTGAAACGACCGATCCAATGAACGAACGAGTCAGACCGCGCAAAAGAACGAGAGGGAAAACCGACGGCCACCTGGAGATGCAAGCGTTTCCCGACGGACGGGTGTTGCATGCAGCCAAGCTTTTAAGAGGATGCAGCTCCCGCGCAAACAAGCTTTTTTGGCATCCGCCGCCCGCCGGTATCTTTGCACGCATCATTCCGCGCTGACGGGGCGAGCCGATAAACCATGTGGCGGCCGAAGTCGCATTGGCTACCATCCAGAGAATGAGATTGCCCGGGCACGTGGGGGGGATCAGCATTCATGAATCGATGCTACTGAGCTTCCTATTGCTGTCTAGCGCAGCCAATATCCGCCCTCAGCGACCCGCACCGTATCTCGTGTATCTGCCGTCGTTGCCGGTGGCCACTGAGCGATTGCGGCCAAACCACGGGAAAGAGAGAATGTGAGGTTTTGAAGAAGCAATTACTTGAACAATTTGAGGTGCGGTTTTGTTTATTAATCATGATGGTGGCAAGTTCCTGAGGCTCTTTAAAGGGCCGTCGCTTCGTGTTGGTGAACATAAGCTGCCATGATGGTGCCCACTCATACCCCGGACAGTGAGATTGGCGACTGCGCGAACCGAAGCTTACTTACTGCCAATTATTCCTCTTTTTTCCGTCTTCACAATACAATCCACCGAACAGAATTGCTTAAATTGACGAGGTCGCGAACTTCATCATGGATGTTCAGCACCGACTTGGCTACGACAGCAAACTCTGCCGAGATTTTTTTTTTCTTTTCCCTATTGACTTCAATGCAGCAAGCTGAGTAAAGGCTGGCGAGAGTCAGTTAACCCGCTCTGAGGTCGTCGCTTATCATGTTTAATTCTTCATGGTCGCCGATCTGAAATGGGGTGAACTTGTGGCTCACCAAGCCAAGTCCCCTAAGACTGTGGTTGATGGCTAGATATTTCATGGTGAAAGGAGACTGTAAAACGTCACGAGTATGTGAATCTAAGATAGTGCTACAACAGAGACATCACGCGGCCAATAACAGGAACTCACAAATATCAGCCAAAAAGATGTTCTGGTGAACTTTCTAGGAGCAACTCATTTTTATATGCGCCTCTGCGGCACAGTTTAGGCAGAAACGGCCAAATCCTCAACACTGGTACGACTTGAGACAGAATCTCCAGGCAACAACGGGTTTTGGCAAGGATCAAACCTGACAGCAGCTCCAAGCAGCAACAAAAACCGGCCTAGCTGGCCAAAAAGAGTGCTGTTGATTGGTACCGGAAATACCGGATAAGATCCGATTCGCTTCAACTTTAAACCACACTTTCCAACATCGTGAACATGCAACATCCCAATTGAAAGGAAGAAGTGGTCTACCTTCCACATTTGGTGTTCTGACTCAAGGTGGTTTGAAGGGAATTATTGGCTGCGGTTGCATGCCACTGGGTGATAGAAGAATTGGGAGTAGGGTCAAAGAGTACCTCTGTAGTGGCGATGGCAAGAAACCCATGGATTATTTAAAACAATCCCAAGCTCTAGAAACCCCGCACTCTTATTCCAACAACAAGACATCAAATTTCGATAAGTCGTCTCTCCCCACCATGAATCACGAGCAATTCCAAGAGCGTCTTGACTTCGTCAGGAACACGGTGATTGGGTTCGGTCTCGAGGTACGAGCCACTACTCAATCTCAGAGCCCAGCTTATTGATACCGAACACAGCCTACCGATATCGCACCTGTAGAATACCAAGAGGACGTCCCATTTCCTTATAACAACTTCATCTACAAAATCACTCTGGCCAAGCCAGCCACCAAGAACTCTTTCTTTGATGCTGGCTCGTACACGACGCCCCCGCCAGAGGGAGGCGTCTCGACCATCGTTATGCGGCTAGCCAACCCCAAGGCTATGGACATCATCCAGGACAATCGCGTCGAGAACGAAGTCGCAGCGATGTTTCTCGCTCGTCAGGGTCTCCAAGGTTTCAAACCTGATGTTGTTTGGCTCATTCCGGCCGTTTATGCGTGGAAGTCAGCTCAAGGCGTCGGCGATGGGTACAGCTGGACTTTGATGGAGTTCAAAGAGGGCGTGCCGCTGGACACTGACTTCAAGGACCTATCAAATGACGAGAAGAAGGTTGTGCTTGGGCAAATTGCAGACGTCTTCACGGGCATTCAGCAAGCTTCGTTGCCTGAGAGTATCAAGTCGCATGGCGGGTTGACCATCGACGAGTTTGGAAACATCGTGGGCGGCAAGATGACAATTCTTGAAGGAGCTCCATGGGACTCTTTCACCGACTTTTGGAAGTCCAAGTTGGAGTTTGGTCTGCGTGATGCGGATGGGAGTTCTAATCTGCAGGGCTGGAAGCCGAACGGTGTTCGCGAACGTATTGACAAGTTCATGTCCTCGGGGCTCGATGAATATCTTGCTGGAGCTGGCATTGATGAGACGCAACGTGTGCTGATCCACGGCGACCTCAGTAAGTCAGAGGCGGACTCTTGTTGATCTTCCAAAGTTTGAAATGCGTTTTTTAACTTAATCATCAGCTACCAACAACATCCAATACGACCCTGCAACAAAGCGAATCACGGGAGTTCTTGATTTTGACTGGGCGTACATTTCGCACCCAGCCCATGAGTTCTTCACCTCGTTCGGAGATATTGGAGGCAGCACCAACGGTGGCACTGCACGGGACCCCGACTTGAGCAATGGTAAAATTGCCAAAGCCATGTTGGTGGGCAATTTTGACATCCCCGATCTCCCCGAAGAAGTAACCGGGCAACTTGCGCGAGCGAAGATGTGGGATGAGGCACTGGCCGAGAGAGCGGCACTGAGACCAAGTGGCATTGCTGGCATGGCTGCACTTGAACAGCTTAGAAAGTTGGAGAGCCTGCTTGCCCCATTCGCGTTGTATCACCCAGTCATGTTGAAGAGAAAAACACCGGAGCAGATTGTGGAGATGCGGGCGGCTGGCGAGAAGGAATTGATTGAGTGTCTGGAGCGGTTTGGATACTGATATAATGAGAGAGGTTCATGAGACCGTTCTTTTTAGAGCCACAAGTCTCACAATAAGCAGCTCTTTTTGGAGATTGAAGATCTCACAGGGGACATGAATTTGTTGATAGCGATGAGCTTGTGTTGTGCCAACCCTGGTCCTGGTCAAAATTGCCCCCACATAAGGTCCACGAGGGCTGAATCCACACAACATATTCCACATTTTCATCGGAAGCGCTCACACCAGCCCACCAAAGCTGGATCAACTCACTTGGTCTATTAGTCTAGTTGGTTAGGACGTCGGATTCTGATGATATCAGAACCTTCCGTAAGCCCAGGTTCGAATCCTGGATGGACCTTTCTTTTGCTTTTTGAACTTTCCTGGTGCATACATGGTGATGTCTTGAGTAACCTGGGTCTTTTAGAGGACTTTTCGTGGTTTCCCTCCTAGTAAGACGGAAAATCATTTTTTATCCGTGGGGTTTATCTCTCTTGAGATAACGAATAGGCCAGAGAGCGCACTCAAACGGGACTCGAAGGAATGGGGATAACGTGATCTGATCATTATTTTTGGACTAAGTATAGAAAACACGAGAGAGAAACTCCAGAACTGAGAGGGATCTGGCTCAGATTGAAAGGACCTGCGAGAGAGGCAAGTCTCGGCTGCTCGCACCCACAAGTACGGTGTACTCGCCCTCCTGAAGAGTCCATTTCTGAGCCACAACATCCCAAACACTCAAATCTCGCCTTGTCAACTCAAACTGCAAGTCCGCCCCCTGTCCACTCTCCAGAGCCACCTTCTCAAACCCACGGAGCTGTTTCGGCGGACTGTTCGGAATGGCAACATACAGCTGCGCGACTTCCTCTCCCGCTCGGGAACCCGTGTTATTCAGCGTGGCGTGAACCGTTGCAACGGTAGACCACAAGGCATCAGAGTTCGCCGCAAAGCCTGCCTGCGTGTCCTGCTTCTTGACGGTGACTGACGAGTACTCGAAGCTGGTGTAACTCAGCCCGTAGCCAAACTCGTATCTCGGAGTGACGTTCTTCGCATCGAAGTCGCGGTAGTCAACGTAGACGCCCTCCGTGAAGTCGCACTGCGGACTCGTCGTGTTTGTCTCGCCACGCCCGCAGGGCTTGTAGACAGAGTAGTCGCTCTCGTTCTTGGCGAGGGTGTAGGGGAGCTTCCCGGAGAAGGAGGCCTCACCGTAGAGAAGCTGAACGAGCGCTTCGCCGCTGTCTTGGCCGGGAAGGTGGGCGATGACGGTGGCGGTAACGTTGGGGTGCTCGATCCACTGGTCGACGAGACGGATGCCGGCGGCGTGGATGACGACGATGGTGTTGGAGCATTTGGAGGCTACGCTGAGGACGAGGCCGTCGCTGAAGTCGTCGTGGAGGCCGTCGCGGTCCCAACCTTCTGTTGCCATGGCGTTGATGAAGACGAGGCAGACGTCGCTGGCAGCGTTGACGTCGGGGTTCGGGGATGTCAGGTCCCAGTTTACCCAGCTACCGTCTCTTGCCGCTCTGTGCTGGATGGAGCTGAGGGGCTGCGATGGGTCAGCCAAGTCTGGCAATTGAGCGTGAGCTTTTACTTACGTCAAGGATGTAGGATGGCGCGTTGGCAGCAGCGCGGCCTCCGCTGACGATGGTTCCTCCCTTTGCTGCTTGATCGAAATGTCTTTCGGTGCCCAGCACGGCCTGGCCCATCTCCGGAGAGGAGTAGTATCCGAGCTCGAAAAGCTTGTCAGTGTTCTTCGTGTCGGGCACAGTGGCGTCGTAGCCAAAGACTGAGATCATTTTCGGTGCTTTAGCGAAGGGCAGGGCATTGTTTTCATTCTTCACGAGGACGTGTCCGGCGATAGCGCTCTCAAGGATGTTTGACCTCGAGTCTGGGTCGCGAGCATCGACTTGCTCATGAGGCTCAGTGAGGTTCTTCATGCCAATCCCGGGAGTAGGGAAGTCTGTGTCTTGGCCAACAAGGTACCAAGCCGCAAGGATTCTAGGAGAGGTTAATGACGTCCTCTGGATTGTTGGATTGGGATGAAATACCTAGTAGCCATATCCGTCACACGAGACTCAGCGACGGTACCGTTGTTGACCGCGTCGGTCAAGTTCTGGCCAAAGTTGCCCCCTAGAGGCATGACCATGTCCAGACCAGAATTGGCACTCTGGAGGTTATGCTGCGCGTTCCAATCGAGAAGTACAAAGCCGTCAAACTCGAGCTCGCCTTTAAGGACGCCGTTCATGAGTTTGCTGTTTTCGCAGCCACAGGTGTTGTTGATTCTGTTGTAGGAGCACATGATGGAGGCAGCACCAGCCTTGACGCCGTCGACAAAAGGCCAGAGATAGAACTCATGCAGAGTCTTGTCATCGATGTTGGAGGAGGCAGCCTCCACGCCGAAGTATGGCCTTCTATAGGTCTCTTGCTCGTTGCCAATGAAATGCTATCGTATAAGGTCAGAAAATGGTTATTCAAATCGAAGCAAAGAAAGTTACCTTCAGGTTGGCAATAACACCGGCATCTTGGTGACCAATGATGGTCTCGGCGTTGAGCTGTCCCGACAAGTACGGATCAACCGAGAAACCCTCTATCCACGAGATTAGTGTACGAAACTTGCAGTGGAGGCCAGTGTTTCTTACCCCAGTTTCGTCCACCGAGAGGTGACCTTCCGAGAGGACCGGCGTTAGGTCCAAGAAGAATATTCACTAAGGAAAGGTGTTAACTTCCGGCCAAAGTTGGATATTGTGAGCTGCCATGCACTCACCTCCCTTGGTCTTAAATTCCTTGCCCATCCAATACCCACGGTGATAAGTCAAGTTCTTGTCCCAAGTCGCACCAATATGCAGCGCTGAAGGGTACGAATTGACCAGGTCGGTCGCTCTCACGCCGTTGCCTGCATCATGAAGACACATCCCAGGCCACCCCAGCCGCGGGATTGATCCGGTATTGCCAGCGCAGACATTATCGCTCGCAAAGCCGCGAGTAATATTCACCTTCTCCTCCAAGGTCAATTGGTCTACAAATTTGCGCGCGCTGGCGTACGCATCTTTCCAGACGCCCGTTCCTTTTCCAGATGCTATTTCGCAATTACGTCAGTTGTTGATTTGTTGACACGCTTTGAGTTGTTGGACGGGCAACGGGACTTACGCGACGGGTAAACTTCAGGTGACTGCGCGAGGCCTGCGACGCCTGTTGAAAGCGCGAGAAGCTGCGCAACAGCAGCCAAGCTTCCTGTTGACCACATACCGAACGGAGTGACTCTCGAAAAGTCGGGTGGTGAGACAGGGCGTCGGCCACGATGGCTGTGAGTACCTATGCCTATGTATCTATGTATGGTCAGTGAAGCCCCGTTTAATATGTTATGTAACAACACGGACTTGTGTAAATCCCCGAAGAGTAGCCGGCACACCGCTGGTGCGACGATCGAATCGGTGCCTTTCTCGGCCGAGCCAAGGATTCTTTTTTCCAGAACATCAAGACTTGCAAACTTTACTTCTGGAATCCCATCCTACGCTGCGCAGTTGCGATGTCTGATTGACTGACTGCTTTGAAGTGCGGAGTTCCTCCGCAGGGCCTCCACATCGTGAGGAGAAATGGGCAGGATGAGGGGGACGGGGAGCGCTTCCGGGAATACTGCCAGGAACATGACGTCTACCAGCAGGCACTTTGCGGGGGTACCGGCTGACCGGGTGGGGGGAAGGTAGCAATTTCGTCCTCCGGGGATGACCGGGTCACCTTCAACACCAACCGGAAGCGACGATTCTGAGCGTGTGACTACCTACAACTCCATCGGGGATCACGGCATCCGGCCGGTGTGAGATTCAGCGAATCTTTTTGTGTCCAAGCACGCATCGTCCTGCGGGTACGAATGAATGGCTGGAAAGTCACCCGCGAGGTACCCACCGATGGCACCGGACCGCTGTGCCGGGTTCATAACTACCTAGCTGTGCTCGGATGAGTTCAAGGTTCTAACGAAAGCACATATGGGATAGTGAGTGCTAAATCAAGTTTCGTCCGGGGTGAATGCCAATCAACCCAGCCCACCTCACGGAGGCCGCTAGCATCTTTTCGGAGACCATTGCTGCAAGAAGGCGATTTGCAACATTAAGCGTCGGTATATTGGAGGAGGGAAGCTGTTTGCTGTCACATTCATTGTCAAAACAACAAATTGTGAAACTTGTTATTGAATATCTGCTGAGTTGTTTATTGGTAGGGTTCCTACCCAGATCTGAAATCCAAAAAGAGAGAGAGAGAAAAGTATTCATCGATCTCACCAACTGTTATGTAGACAAGCTTCATTCTTCGTCCTTGTCAATGTCTCCTGGACATCTTGATGTTGAGATCTGGCTTTTCCCAAAGCATGAACACCTTCTGTCTCTCAATCCAGCCTTGGGTATCCGACTGGAGCTCCAAGTTGAAGTTCCAAACCAAATGAGCAAGAATCATGCGCATCTCCGCCCATGCAAGACTGTCGGGATGGTTAGACAAGGTAGTCACTGATCGGCCTCATGCGGGATCGGAGCTTACTTCTTCCCGAGACAATCCCTAGGTCCCACTGAACGGCCTCATAGCATTCTTGTCATCCTGCCGGAACTCAACCGGAGCATCTTTCACCCACCTTTCTGGGATGAATTCGAGGGGGCGATGAAAGTTCTCCGACGACCGGTTCGCGGCCCACAGGTTGACGGTCAAGCTAGTCTTCGGGGGCAGCAACTCACCCATCACATATCCTCCAGTTTCAGGCGTGACTCGGAAGAGGTTGTCAGGCGCTGGCGGGTAAAGGCGCAGACCCTCTTGAAGAACGGCGTTGAGGTATTCGTGCTGCTGGAGTTTGACCAGAGTGAGGTCAGACTCACTAGCAAAGTCCGTACGAACAAGAGATGTCAACCTTTCCAGAATAGCTCGGTCTTGGCATAGGAGATAGACGGTGCCGGAAAGCATAGTGGCCGCTGAGGTGGGATCAGCCGACGAGTGCTATGGCAATGCAACATATAGACAGTCCTGCAAACTTACTGGTCTCGCTGCCAGCAACGATAAACGTGATTGCCGCGGCTTCAATCTCTGGCTCCGTCATACTAAGGAACACGTGCGTCAGCAAAACGGCTGGGAATGTGACAAAACCATGGTAGCGAAGTACCGTTGTTCGCCCGTCTGGCGGAGGATATACGACATGAAGTCCGGCCGCTCGGTACCAAGTCCCATTCGCCTTTTCGCAGCTTTGGCGCCAAAAGCGACCGCGGCGCGCTGATGCTCGAGCATGTTCGCGGGAATGCATGCCATCGCAAGACGCATGAAGATAGGAGGCAACCTGGTCAGCTCCCGTATGAAGGTGAAGGCTTTGAGAGTCAAAAAGACCGTTTCCAGCCAGGGATGAAGCCGGTTTTTAGCGAGGCCTTCGAAGCTCTCTGCAAACGTCAGCTCACCAATGATGTCGGTTGTGAGAAGGTTGAGCCAACGGGTGATATTGACAATATCTCCACCTGGCTGGCTAATGCTCTCATGTAATCGAGATATGAACATGGCCGTATACTGTCTCAGAAAGCCCTCCTGTAGCGATAGGGCTTTCTCAGAAAAGGCATGCGCTTGAATTCGTCGCAGCCGGCGATGGTCGACATCGTTAGCGGTGGACTTGTCTGCCGAGTAAGCAAGTGGAGGGATTGGGTCTCTCGTGTTGGAGCCGACGCTAGGAAGTTATTACGTACGATTGTGTCGGCCTCTCCAGGAGGTGTGATGTAAAAGCTTGGATCCTTGGGGAAGTTTCCCCTTCCGTTTTGTCGTCTGAGACCATATACGTCTTCACTAGACCATTAGCGCTTAACTGTGAAGCGATTTGGGAAGGATTGCTCCGACTCACCGTCCCATGCTTGGCTGCTGGTGAACGATAGGGTGTTGGGGGCTATTCGAACAGCATGGCCGTAAAGCTCGTGAAGGCGTGCCGTTGTTCGCGTGGCTGTCCCTCTGAAGATTTGAATCGTGTACGGAAGGCGACTTGCCCCTTGCCACCAGGGCCCCGGATACTTGCTGAGTGGATGAAACCAGATGTTGTAGACAGCATTGAGAGAGAACCATAAGATCAACTAAAAGACGTTGCGGAACCGTTGAGAAAGTGCCCATGTTGGATCCAAGAGGGGAAGAGGAGACTTACTACTGCTAGGATTACCAATCCAACCGGGACATACTGCGGCGACAAGGCCAGTGCCGTCAAGAGGACATTATTAGATGACATTCTTACAAGTCGCAGGCTTATGGAAGTTGAGCATGCAAGGTTAGGGCGAATATCAAATTGTCGGTCAGACGAGCTGGCAGGGGAGAACTTGATGATATCCACCTGTTAAATAATATATAGAGACTGGTAGCTAGCAAACAAAGTAATCGGTAATGTCCAGACTCCGTGAGCCCGGTCAATCGTATTGACGCATGGCAATACGAGCGTATCCGCGGCAATGCACAATGAGACTACGTCACTTCACTTCTCTCGATGAGGAGTACGACCACATTGATAATTGTGCAATACCACCCAGATCTCGTACTCGCACCGATGACGAGCTTGATATACATTGCGAAACAGATGCAGATTAAGTACATTCGCCGTGGTCCGTCGTATCGCAGGCGAATGTCAACATATACTTCATTTACTTACCAGATGCTACTGCGGGTCGGAAAGCCTCCGACAAGCCCTCACATCCGTCTCTACTGAGAAAGCATAATATGCACTAATACAGTGATGGAAAAGGTCTACAAGAACAATTGTAAACATATGTTGGATATAATAAGTAGACAAAATACAACTCGGACATCTGAATGAGACTTTTGATGACATCTGGTGCCAGTTGCTGCCAGCCCACACGCATTGCTTCCCATTCTTTCCTTCTTGACCACTCCATCTCCACTTTGTTCGAAGACACCACCATCAATCGCAACACCGTCGACGCCTTCACGAAAGCAAATTGAGCCACCAATGCCTCTCTAGAACTAATTGACGCGTAAAACCCACCCAGTTCGCTAGTTTGGCGTACATAATATTTCATATCCTTCATCTTTCTCATTCTACTCCGTAATCTTGACCAGCTGGCTCTTCTCGGCAATCTTGGCCGCGAACTCGCGGATCGGCACGGCCGACACGATCTCCAGCAGCGCCATATTCGCCTTGAGCTCTCGTGCGATCCAGTTACGAACCTCAATGGCCGTCAACGAGTCGACGCCGTAGCGGTACAGCGGCTGCGCGGGGTCCACCTCGGACGCCGGCATCTGCAGGATCTCGGCCGTGCGCTTCGAGAGCGCGTCGGTCACGATCTCAGCCGCCTGCTGCATCGACGACACGCCCGCGAGCTGCGCGGCGATTGACACCGTCGCGGAGGAGTCTGCGGTGGCATCGGCAGCGGCGTCAGTTGTCGTGGTCATGGCCATGGGGCTGAAGCGCGGGTCCGAGAGGTAGAACGGCTGAGGGAGCCGGTGGGCGGCCCAGACGTCGGCTGAGCCCAGGCCGGTGACTACCTGCGCAGGGACAGCCTCTTCCGAGTTCTGTTCCCGCTTCTGGCCGTGGACGACGCTCTTGATGAGCGCGTGGAAGATGGGCTCCGGGATTCCGACGGCCTCTTCCCAGCGGCCCAGCACGCCGCTCTCGGTGTTGCCTTCGGCCAGCACGCCGACGTCGCGCATGACGCCCAGGTCGACGGCCACGGCCTTGAGGCCGCGCTTGCGGCGGTATGCTGCCAGCGCGTCCTGGTATGTATTTCCTGCCGCGTATGCCGCCTGGCCGGGATTGCCGACTACGCCCGATACAGATGAGCACAGCACGAAGAAGTCAAGGGGGCGGTCCGCGCCAAAGTACTCGTGCAGGTTGCGCGAACCGGCCACCTTGGGCTGCAGGGGTTGCGTCCACTGCGCGGGCTCCATCTTCTCGAAGACGACGTCGCGGAGTACCATGGCCAGTTGGACGACGCCGCGAACCGGCGGCATCTCCCGCTCGCATACCGCCATGGCTGCTTGTAGGGATGCTGCGTCGGCTGCGTCTGCTGCGTATGCGCGGGCCTTGACATTCCAGCGCGTGGTCAGCTCGTTGAGCAAGGTCTGGGCTGAGGCCGAGGCATCACCAGAACGTGAGAGGAACGCGATATGGCGAGCGCCCGCGGCGGCGAGGTTCTTGGCCAGACTGCGGCCAAGGCCGCCCATGCCGCCAACGAGGAGGTAGGTGACGTCCGGATCAAGGCGGAACAGGTCGGCAGCGCGCTGGAAGACGGGGGCTCCCTCGTTGTCGTCCTCGGCGTTGAAGGTGATGACGGCCTTGCCGGTGTGCTTGCCCTGCTGCATGACGCGGAAGACTTCTTCGACCTGGCCGGGGCGGTACGCCTTGAGCGGGTAGGCGGGAGAGAGGTAGCCCTGCTCAACGAGTCTGTAGACCTCGCCGAGAACGCTGCCGAGGTCCTCGACGGGGTAGTTGAGGATGTCGCAGAAGGCAAAGGTCGCGTTCTTGACAAAGGGCCTCATGTCGAGCGGCGAGTTGTTGGTGATGTCGCGCAGGCCGATCTCGACAAAAGTGCCAAACGGAGCCAGGCAGCCCGAGTCCCACGAGGCGCGCAGCAGCTCGTCGGCGAGCGAGTTGAGAATGCAGTCGACGCCGCGGCCACCAGTGACGCGCTGGACGCCCTTGACGAAGCTGAGGTCGCGGGAATGGAAGATGTGCTCCTCCGGGATCTCGAAGCGTTCCCGCATGAGCTGTCGCTTGCTCTCCGAACCGACGGTCACGTAGACGACCAGGCCGAGGTATTTGGCCAACTGGATGGCGGCTTGTCCGACACCGCCGGCTGCGGCGTGAATCAGGACGGACTGGCCCTCGCGCAGCTTTGCTAGACGTACAAGAGCGTAGTACGCCGTGACGTGCACCAGGTTGATGGCGGCGCCTTGTTCGAACGTTATCGACTCGGGCAGCTTGTGGACGACGGCGTGGTGTGTTCTGACAACCGTGGCGTGACTTCCGTACGCGTGGGCGGCAACACGGTCGCCGACCTTGACGTTGTTGACGGCGGCGCCAGTCCGGACCACGATGCCGCTGGCTTCTAAGCCCAGCATCGGCACCGGGACCAAGCCCATAGCGCCCATGATGTCCTTGAAGTTGATACTCGAGGCGCGCACGCTGATCTCGACGTCTGTATCGGCAAGTGGTTCGAGTGTCCGCTCGTCCTTGACAAAGTGGAGGGTGTCTAGCAGACCAGGACGGCCGATGGCCAGGCAGACGGGCGACTTCTCCTGGGCCAGGGGCACGATGCGTGTGGCGTCCTTGAGGTGGCGGGCAATGCGCTTCTCACCCACTGCGCTCTTGTACACTCGAGAAGTCTGCAGCAAACCTTGTACCTCGCGGAACTCGTTGTCGGGGATGTCGCTGGCGAGGATCCGGCCTGCGAGCGACGGACCGCCCGCTGAAGACGGGCTGTTGAGATGGAGCGTCTGGAAACGCAGGCTAGCCTTCTCGTTGGCGACGGTTCGTGCGAGGCCGTCTACGACGTAGAAGGACGGGTCATCGCCGCCGCCAGTCACCCAGAGGATTCGCTCGCTTTGCAGGATCAGACTTTGGATGGCCTGGAAATCACTTTCGGAAAGATCAGCCAGCATGGGTTGTTCGAGTTCCAGCAGAGATACGACGACGGCGGGAGATGACGAGTCGCTGTCGTTCACCCCTGATGCAGAACCAACGATCTGGTCCCAGAACTTGACCACCACGCTCTCCCCTTGGGAAACCAGCTTGTCTTCGAGCGTCTTGGAGAAGACTTGCGTGGCAGGTGAGGGTTCGGAGGGTAGGACGACGACGAAATTGTGAGCCGACGTAGTCTCGCCGTTCTGTAATTCTGCGTCTGGGCAGTGTCTGAAGACGGCCACAGCCGCATCATCACCACCTGCAGGAACTGTTGATACGACTTGCCAACCCTTGGACTGGAGAAACAGCGTGGCTGTTGCGGAAGGCTGACGACCGTTCAAGGAGAGGACGGGGGTCGCTCCCGCCTTAGCCAGGCCGACAAAAGAATCCAGGAGGGTATTGTCATCACCCACCAAGGTCTGGGAGAGAGGCGGCGAAACGACCAAGATGTCAGCAGACGCAGCGTCCTGGGCGGCCTTTTCCAGCGGCAGTGCCTCACCGGACAGTGTGGCAGCGACGTCGGCCTCGGTGACATCGTCACCCTGCTCTAACAGCGCGTAGCGAATGTTGGAGGGAGGTACTGCGCCATTCGGCAATGAGTGGCCAACGACGCCATTAACGACGGACTGTCCCTCGATAAGACCCTTGCGGTCCTGCAGCAGCTCGATCACCGCCGCTGAGGGCTTCTCGTGGAGCAGCATGCTAATGAGCCTGGCCATGCTCTCCTCGGCCTTAGCCTGTGGTGATGCGACGGCCTTTGCGACATCAGAGTCCTCCAGCAGACTCATGGAATAATCCCATCGCACTTCAGCCGTCACGGATGCGCCGGGTCCGTCGAGAACAGTGTCCGGGCTGCCGTCCTGCTCATCCTGGCCGCCGGCAACGTCGAGCTCCGAAATGCGGAAGTCTTCAATCGCGATGTACATCTTGTCAAGCTTCGGGTCGAACAGGAACATGTCATTGGTCTGCTCGTGGAACCCGTGGCGCTTGTTGGTGCTGAAGCCGGCCATAATATCGTCCGGTGCCCCGGGTACGTCCATGCGGATCTCCATGGCGCCGAGACGCGTGGGCGCGAATGGCTTCAGACCAAGCACGCCGCCGCGGTACGTGGCACCAACCCAACACTGGAAGATGGCGTCGAGTGTGGCCGCATGAATGAGGAACGGCCGCGTGCCGCGGTGCGTGTCCCGGTCCTGGGCCGAGTCCGGACCCACCTGTCCCTGACTGAACGTCTTGCCGATGTCCGTGACACGGAGCCGGAAGTGGGTCTTGCCTGGCCCGACGAATAGGTCCTCAACACCCTGGAACAGCTCGCCGTACTTGAAGCCAGTACCCTGCGCGATCTGCGAGTAGAAGTCGTCCTTGGCTACGGTCTGGTTGAGCTCTGTGACGGCCTCCTGGTACTCTGCCGCCCGCTGTGCGACGAGGTGAGCCTCTTCGCGCTCCATGTGCTCGCTCTTAGCTGCCGCGTAGTCGATGGCGATGAGACCGCGGCAGTTGTCTCGCAGCTGGCTGGAGTTGGTGTTGTTGTTGGCCGACGACAAGGTGAACTCCCACCAAGGTCCCTGCCCCGACCCGGCGCGGGTCATGTTGACGACCGCCTCAGTGGCCACACCCTCGGAAATCGACACGGCGGCCATGACTGACACGTCGCGCAGGCGCAGAGCGTGGATGGCCTTTCCGGGCTCGGCCAGCTGCTGCGCTGCCTCAAGCACCATGCTTATCATACCGGCGGCGGGGAAGACGACCGTGTCGCCGACGGTGTGCCCGCGCAGCCACGGCTCGTCATCGAGACGGATGAAGCCGCGCCACACGTGCTGCTTCTCCCGCATCACCGGCGTCGGAGCACCTAGAAGGCCCTTGGCGGGCTGGTCTCGGAACCAGCGCTCCCTCTGCACCCGAGGGTAGGCGTTGTACTTGTTGTCGTGCATCCAGGGGTACGGCGGCAGGTCCGTCAGCAGGTCGACCGCCGGCGAATCGTCGCCGTTGACCTTGGCCAGAGCCAGCGGGACGCCGAGGTGGAACAGCTGTTCAGCCATCCGCAGGCTCGTCCCGGCGGCGTCGGCGCCGCGGCGGAGGACGGCCTGGTAGGCCACGGCGCCGCTCTTGACGCCGTGGTGCGAGAGGATCTGCTCGATGGGCCCGCCCAGGGTGCTGTGGGGCCCGATCTCGACGAGTAAGTCGACGTCAGGCTCGTTCTCGCTCTCGGTCTCGGTTTCCCCCTCTGGCAGAACCAGCTTCTTCAGAGCGTCGGAGAAGAGCACAGGCGAGGTGAAGTTCTGCAGCCAGTAGAAGGGGCCCAGCTGCTCCGAGGACACCTCGTCGCCCAGCACGCTCGAGATCATACGAGGAGCTCCCTCGTCTGTAGAGACAGCGATGGGCTCGACGCCCTCCGAGGCCATGGCCTGGTAGTATTCGCCGGAAACAGTGGCGACGTGGGACGAGTGGTAGGCCACCTGGACCTTGAGCCGCCGGCAAAATGTCTTTTGCTCGTCCAGCGCAGCGGCTATGGGGTCCATCGCGGCCGAGTCTCCGGAGAGTGTGATGCTGGACGGTGAGTTGACACAGCCGACGCCGACCTGCCCAGCCAGTCCGAGCTTCTCGATCAGGCTCTCGGCCGTCTCGCGGGAGCACCCCGCCGCCATCATGGCGCCGTTGAGATGGGGCGCGACCGTCGGCAGCATCGCCGAGGCCGTGCCGCGGGAGTAGGCCACAACGAGCGCGTCCCGGTGCGTCAGTGCCCCCATGCAATAAGCCGCCGCGATCTCTCCGCTCGAGTGGCCGACGACCTTGGCCGGTTTGCTGAGGACCGAGGAGCCCCACGACCGGATCTCGTCGACGAGGGCGATCTGCAGGACGCTGCAGATGGGCTGGCTGATCTCGGGCTGGCCGAGCCGGGACTCCTTGCCGGTCTTCGACAGTTCGGCCACGGGATCCCAGGTGCAGCCGAGGCTCTCGAGGATGGCGGCCGACCGGGCGACGGAGGCCCGGAACATGGGTCGCGAGAGGAGCTCGATGCCCATGCCGGCCCATTGGGCGCCCTGGCCGGTGAAGACGAAGCCCACGCGCAGGGGCTTCGGGTCAGATGGGGCGCGTGAGATCTTCCACGTTTCCTCTGAAGGCGCGGCGGCGAGCTGGGATTCCAGCTGTGAGAGACTGCTTGCCAAGCAGCTGGCTTTCCATCCCAGACTGGAGCGCGCGGTGGCGAGTGTGTGCGCGAAGTTGGCCAGGAACTCGGGCTCGCCCTTTTTGGACGTCCACGTCGGGTTTTCGCGGCGAACCTTGTCGAGATGCTGCGCAAGCGTACTGGAGACACGCTTGATGCCAGCTTGATCGTGACTGCTGAAAACGAAGAGTCTCTTCTTATCGACAACGTCATTGGAGGGTACATCATGATTGCTATGTACCCCATTCGTCAGTTGCTTTGGTGTCTTGAACTCCTCGAGGACGACGTGGGCGTTGGTTCCGCCCATACCGAAGCTGCTGACACTCATGCGTTTTGTCTCAGCCTCGGGCCAAGGCGTGAGCGAGGTTGGCACCACCATATTCCACTTATCAAAGGGGATCCTCGGGTTGGCCTTGGGAAAGTGGACATTGGGCGGGATCTTGCCGTGCTCCAGCGCCAAAACACCCTTGATGAAGCCCGCCACACCGGCGGCAGGCTCAAGATGTCCGATATTCGCCTTCACGCTGCCCACATACAATTTGCGGGACTCGCTGGCATTGCGGCCGATTGTCTCGTGGATCGCGCCCAGCTCGATTGGGTCGCCGACCTTGGTGCCGGTGCCGTGGGCCTCGACGTACTGCGTCGCGTCGTAGTCGAGCCCGTTGGACTCGTAGACCAGCTTGATCAGCTCGGCCTGCGCGGAGGCGGACGGCGTCGAGATGGTCTTGGTCCAGCCGTCCGAGTTGACGCCGCTGCCGCGGATCACGGCGCGGATGTGGTCGCCGTCCCGGACGGCCTGGTCCAGCGGCTTGAGGATGACGATGCCGCAGCCCTCGGCGCGGCCGTAGCCGTTTGCGCCCTCGTCGAAAGAGAGGGAGCGGCCGTCTGGGTTGAGAACGCCCAGGCTGTTGAGTTCCATGGTTGCCTCGGGGCCGAGGATCATGTTGATTCCGCCTGCGACGGCCATCTACGCATAATGTGAGTGATACAAAATACCTAACAAGACGTATAACAGAGATTCTTCAAGTTCCAGAAGACTTCCCTTCGGAGCAAGATAAAACATAAACATACCTCTGCCTGGCCAGAACGCAGACTCTCGCACGCCTGGTGAATAGCCACAAGACTAGACGAGCACGCCGTCTCGACCGTCAAACTCGGCCCGCGCAGGTCGAAAAAGTGCGACAAGCGGTTGCTGACCATCTCGTCGCTGACGCCCATCAGGTACAGGCGCGGCCACTGCTCGAAGTCGCGCACGAGGGCGTCGCGGTAGTCGCTCCACGCCGTGCCGATGATGCACGCGGTCCGCGTGCCCGCCATGCGCGGCGGCGGCAGGCCGGCGTTCTCGAGGGCCTCATACGTCACTTCGAGCAGGATGCGCTGCTTGGGGTCGAGGACGGCGGCCTCGGCGGCCGAGAACTTGAAGAAGGAGGAGTCGAAGGCGTAAGGGTCTTCCTTGATGAAGTGCCCGCCCTTGGTCGGCAGCACGTTTTGCCTGTCTTTGGGGTTGGCGTGGTAGAAGGCCGATGTGTTGTAGCGGTTCGTCTCGGCTGAGTAGCCATCTGCAGATTGGTGATGTGTGTGTCAGTAGTTTTTCTTTTTGTCCATTTGGCTGACCAGTTGCTTGGAGTATTCCGTCCCCCAGGTGCATGGTTGTGAAGCTACTAACCTCTCCCCTCCTTCAACATGTTCCAGTATTCTGTCGCGCTGGTGGCATCGCCGGGGAGCCGGCAGGCTAGGCCAACGACAGCAATGGGGATGTTATCCCGACGAACGTGATGAGACCCCATGATGAAAAAGAAAACAAGAACTCTGAAAAGTCAAATGGTATATTGGTCTTGACGAAGCTACGGCGAACAACTCTCTCAAGCTACCTGAACTCACGAGCGTCGATGGGCATCAGCAGCACTTATCACGCCAACTGGGATAGCTTTCCATAGACCCCCAAGCCCACTCGTGGTGACCGACTATCTTGAGCGAATAATGTGAACAACAACTCGGCCGGGTATCCTGAGGGTAGACCCTGCGACCAGCTCTACATGCGTGCCGTAGCAGAAGCAGAGGGTCTCTATCCACGATGACTTTCAGGAATCTCACATTCTATCATTGAACATGATTCATTGTCAAACTCCCAGACCCCGCGATCCTGAGATTACATCCCGAGGGGTTAACGAGGGGCCTCACCGAGTTAGCATGGCCACTTAGATTGTAGACGACCTGCACGGGGCAAGAGACCACGCCGTTTCGGAGAGGGATCTACAGATACCAGCCCGGCAGCTCATCCACCTTCGGGACGACCGTCGTGATGTCCCGGCGGGATGTTCTCAATCTAGTATATCTTCAAACCTGTGGAAACTCGGGGTCCGACGACCTCCCACCTCGGTGAAGCAGCCGTACAGGGCACGGGCAATCAATCGGTAGAATTTTCCCTCTTGCAACTGGTGGAATTAGAGTTCCAGACGATCAACAGTGCGTTTGTACGGGGTAGTGCTACGGGTAGGCGTGGATTTAGTGGAAGTGGATGTTGATTGTTCTTTCTCCTAGGACCCGTGGTTCACGAAGCTATGTAAGTACACATACATCCCACAGTGTGAGTGCCAACAAACCCCAGATGGACCAGGGAAACCTTTGAACGGCCTGTCCGTAACGAATGGGGCTCTGTTTCGCCGAGTAATGCACCCCGGACTTTCTAACCCACGTTCTCACTCTACGGCAAGGACACGGGCCTAGAGTAGTAGAAGTTCTGCGTGTGCCTGACTCGGCTGCTCGGGCCGGCTACGGGTCCAGTCCGAGTGCTTGGCTCTCCCTACTGCCTTAGAGTCGGGGGGTTGCAATCTGCTTGCGATTACGCCCTACGCATAGGGTAATACTGTGCTGGTAATTGGCCGTAGCTAGCACGTGTGGGTTCCATCGAAATTGGGTCCTGCGCTAGTTTTACAACTTGCGATGCTCTCTGTTGACAAGCGGTAACGATACGCCCGTCAGAGTCAGTGGTTATGTGGAACCTTTGTTCTTGTCAAGGCTGATAGGGAATTTAAGCTACCATTGCGTAGTCAACTTGCCGGCCTTGTTCTGCAGATTGATACTGAACCCATGAACGTCGTGAGTCGATCATGGGGCTATTCAATATGGTAGGACGTAAGGGGTCTTACGTGAACCTGAATATTATGCCTGAAATGATACGACTCGAAGATTAATCTACTCTTTTGTTAAGAAAACTCGGAGTTCCGAGAAGTCCCGCTGTCAGTTGTCACGAGTGAGCACACTCCTCGGACTCGCAAATAGGCCTGGTGCTGATCAGGGGTGGTTTCACGACAAGCAACACGCGCAGGCAAGTTTCGACGTTGACCGCCCGCCCACTTCCACCACCAACAACATCAGCAACATCAACAACTCTTGAATAGTGTCAGGTTTTAGCCTGTCTTGCTGAGAGAGAGAGATAGGGAGAGAGAGATTTCAACGCGGCTCAAAGCAATAACACCACTATCGTCAGCACACAATGACGGTGGTGACGACAACACCAACGATCCTCCTCTTCGGAGGCTACACGGAGCCGTGGCTGGAATCGATCGACCGCATCCACGAGCAGGCCGGCCAATGTGCCTGGCTGCGGCTCTTCCTGGACGACGTGGCGTCAGTTGTGAGGGCGGAGACGCGGCATATGCACCCCAAGATCCGGGACAGTCTGGGTACCAGTGGTATCTTTTCCAGCGTCCAGGAGGTTGCGGATTTGTACCGCGATCATGACGATGATGTCGGGTTTGTGCAGTGTATCATGTCCTATATTGTCCGTGCCGTGATTCTTCTAAGGTGCGTACGATCGATGCGATGCAAACCGAGGTGCAGGAAGAAGGGACTTTCAACATCTTATCACATAGTGCGGTGCTAATTTTGTAAGTTAGATGGGCCCATGATTCACCAGACGTCTTGAAAACAAACCCCAGGCCCGAGGGACTGGGCATCTCGGGAGGCCTGATCAACGCGGCGGTTCTGGCCATATCAGACGACTTCGACTCGCTCCGCGAAGCTAGCGTCGTGACCGCTGGGTTCGTGTGTCGCTTGTGCGAGGTCGCAGGGCAGGTCTCACGAGCTGTGGAAGACGGTGGCAGCGGCAGCTCCTCCTCATGGGGCTGCGCCGTCGTGGGCATCACCCCCGAGAAGCTAGATGGCATCCTCCACCAGATCCAGGAGAGCGGCAAAGTCCCAAGCCTGAAGCGAGCGCGGGTGGGCATCCGAGGAGATCACTGGGGCACCGTTGTCGGCCCTCCCTCGGTGCTCGACGCGTGTTTGAAGGACTCTAGATTGGGAGACGTCGCCACGCAGAGGCTTCCCATCTACTCGATGCAGCACAACCACGAGCTTTCACAATCACATCGCGAGTACATTGCCGGACAATCCGCCCTCCATTCTAGGTCTGTCCACCCGGGATTTCGAATTTGGGGCCTTCGGGCAGACGACGATGCTGTTCCTCCGAGCTACGCAAACTGGGGCCAGCTGCTTCTGAGCGTGGCAGACTATGCCTTTTCAAGACCGGTTGACTTGGTGGAGATGGTGAAGAGGTTGAACAACCGTCTCGGCGCAGAGTCTTGTCAAGGCGTGCAACTACTGGTAATGGGACCCACGTGGTTCGCCGGCTCGCTCACCAGCAAGCTGAAAGCAACGGGACGACGAGTTACGGTCGTTCAGCACAACGAGCTTGGGAACGAGAGCCGTGAAGCAAAACAGACCGAAGCAACAGACAACTACGAAGGACGGATCGCTGTGGTGGGCATGGCCGGACGTGCCCCCGAGTGCGATGACCTGGAGGAATACTGGAAGATCATCGAGTCCGGCCGTGACGTTGCGCGCGAGATTCCCCCAGGACGGTTTGACGCCGACGACCTTTTTCAATCCAAGCAGAGCCCGAAGTGTGTGTCAACGTGCAAATTGGGATGCTTTCTCGACAGGCCGGGCCACTACGACTCGCGTTTCTTCCGCGTCTCGCCGCGTGAGGCTCTCATCATGGACCCCGGCAGCCGACTCTTCCAAATGGCGTGCCACGAGGCGCTGGAGTCGGCAGGCTACTCATGCGGCACCACAAAGGCCGTGGATCCAAGTCGCATCTCCGTCCTTTTCGGCCAGAGCAACGTGGATGGATATGAGACAGCACACCATGAAAAGGGCTGCGACGCCTACACGCTACAAGCCCTCGCGCGGCCCTTCGCAGGCGGCCGCGTGGCCTTCCACTACGGCTGGGAGGGCGCGACATATTCCATCGATCAGGCCTGCTCAACCTCGCTCTCGCTCATACACTTGGCCTGCCGGGGTCTGCTGGCGGGCGACCACGATATGGTGGTTGCCGGCGCCGCCAACGTGCTGGCCTCGCCACATGGATGGTGCCTTCTGAGCAAGGCCGGCGTGCTTTCGGACACGGGCAACTGCAAGACCTTCCGGGACGATGCTCAGGGATACTGTCGCGGCGAGTTCGTCGGTGTCGTGGTGTTGAAGCGCCTTGCTGATGCCATCGCCCACAATGATCGTATTCTCTCCGTCATCCCCGGATCAGCGCGCAATCAAGCCGGTAACTCGGCCTTCCTCACTCAGTCAGATTCCGGAGCCGAGGAGCGCGTGCTGCGCCAGACACTGCGACAAGCGCGACTCAGCCCGCGGGATATTGCGTACGCTGAGATGCATGGTACTGCGACTCCTGTGGGCGACCCGTGTGAGATGACAGCCGTCGCGAATGTATTGGGCCGGAGACGTAGGGCGCCGGCCGGTGGTAAGGAGGAGGCCGGCGGCGGAGAGATCGAACAGCCCCTGACCGTTGGATCTGTGAAAGCGAACATCGGTCACAGCGAAGCGTCCTCTGGAGTTGCCTCGGTGATCAAGGCCATTCTCATGTTCCAGAAACAGATGATGCCGCCCCAGGCCGGGATGCCCCACGCTCTCAACAAGAACTTCCCATCGCTGGAGGACAACAAGATCAGAATCTTGAGCAAGGCCGCCCCGTTCCGCCTCGAGAGCGGGAAGAGAAGACGTGTTCTGATCAACAACTTTGACGCTGCGGGCGGCAACACGGCCTTGGTGATGGAAGACTACCAAGGCCCGGAGACGAAGGCCGTAGGCTCTGGTCCCGAAAACGATCCGCGATCAGCACACGTTGTGGTGCTTTCGGCACACACAGCCGCATCGCATCAAGCCAACAAATCACGACTTGCAAAATGGCTTACCGAGAACCCGTCCGCACGTATCGAAGACATTGCCTACACAACAACAGCCCGAAGGGTCCATCAGCCTTCTTTCCGTTTCGCTTGTTCCGCTTCCTCTACAAAGGAGCTCATTCAGGCACTGGAGTCTGACTCAAACCCGACGACGACGAAGAAATCGCCCGTCATCTTTGTCTTCACTGGCCAGGGCTCACACTATGCCGGCATGGGCGCCGAGCTGTACCGCACTAGCACCGTTTTCAGGGATACCGTGGACCTTTGCCAGCACATCTGCCACGGATTTGGGTTCCCCCTCTTTTTGGATATCATCACCGGAGCCCGGAATGGGGCACGGGCCGGAGCCGGAACCGGAGGTGGGGCGTGGAACACGGCGCAGACGCAGCTCGCCGTGCTGGCGCTGGAGATCGGCCTCGCTACCTTCTGGCGACGCCTGGGCGTTGAGCCGGATCTGGTGATTGGACACTCCTTGGGCGAGTATGCCGCCCTGCACGTAGCCGGCGTACTCTCACTTGCCGATGCGCTCCACCTCGTCGGTTCTCGCGCCGCCTTGGCCATGCAGAAGTGCAACAGCCAAGGAGTCTGCGCCATGCTCGCTGTTGCGGCACCTGCAGACGCTGTGCGAGATCTTCTGAAGGATCTGGGCCTTGATGCGGACAAAAAGTGCTCTGTTGCTTGTGTCAACAGTCCCAGCGCATCGGTCGTGAGCGGCACGGTCGACGCCGTAGCACGGTTGCAAGGGGCGCTCATGAAGCAAAAGACTCGCTCAAAGGTGCTCCCGCTGCCGTTTGGCTTTCACTCCTTCCAGGTCGACGCCATCCTGGACGACTTCATGGCGCTCGCCTCTGGTCCGGGCGTCACCTACTCCTTGCCACCCAAGGTGCCCGTTGCTTCCACGCTGCTGGCCTCCGCCATTGACGGTGACTCTGCCACGGGAGGTCTCAAACTTGGCCCCGAGTACCTTGCCAAGCAAGCGCGGAACCCTGTCGACTTTGTCGGCGCGCTCCATGCTGTTCAAGCCAAGTTCAAGGACAGCAGCCCGGTCTGGCTCGAGATCGGCCCTAGCCAGGTGTGCGGCGCATTTGTGCAGGAGACTCTCTCGCCGCCCACCGGCCACGTCGTGTCGACGCTGAAGGGTACCGGATTGAGTGCTTGGGCGGGCATCTCCGAGTGTCTCGCCAGTCTGTACCTCAACGGCTGCGATCCTGACTGGTTGCTGCTTCACGCACCGTTTGAGAAGAACCTCCAGTTGCTCACGTTGCCATCATATTCCTGGGATACCAAGGACTTTTGGATTGCATACAAGGAGAGAAAGCTAGTAGATGGGGCGGCTGCTGGTGATGATAGTGCTCTGGGTCATCTAGCCCGCCAACAGCCCATCATATCCACGTGTGCGCAATACATCGTGGACAAGACCAAAGACAAGGACGGCAAGACCCGTGTCGCCGTGGGCGCTTCCATTGCACTCCCAGGACTCCTTGCTATGATGGAAGGCCACCGCATGCAAGGTGTTGGTCTCTGTCCCGGTTCGGTCTTCAGTGAGGCGGCCTTCGTCGCAGCCAAGTGCGCGCTCGAGCACCGTAACGGCAGGAAGATGGACGACGACTTCAACATCATGGAACGCTTCAGTCTCCAGAAGGCCATTCTGCGACGTCCCCTCACGGCAAGCATCGCCGGTACAGACGGCGAGCTTCACGCCACAGCTGTTATCGAGTCGGACGGTGTTATCCAAGTTTCGTTCAAGGCCCTGTCTCGGTCACCAGCACGCTCGTTCGACCTTGGCCGATGCGACGTCGTAGTCCGCAACGGCGATCGACCCAATGCTGACTCGGACTCCTTCTATATCAGGGCGAGGATGCTTGAGGTGCGACGGTCGTGCAGCAGCAGACTGCCAGCAAGCATCTTCTACGCCTTGTTCTCGCGCGCCGTCCAGTACGCGTCCGACAACTACCGTTGCATCCGGGAAGCCTTTATCTCGGACGACTTTTCCGAGGCCGTTGCCGAAGTGATACCGGCCCGCGACCCCTCCGATGTGCGCTTCCTGGCGGAGTCGCCTTACTGCGGCGAGGCCCTGGCACACTTGGCGGGCTTCCTGGCCAACTGCCACCCGAGCCGTTTCTCGTCTGAGACAGGCGCGGGCTCGAGCTTCATCATGGATAGCCTTGAACGATTCGAGCAGATGGCGAAGGTCGAGCCTGGACGGTCGTACTGGACATACGCACGAGTCTCCGAGAGGGGGGCTGAATCGGTCGTCTGTGAGGTCGTCGTCTTTAACGATGCCGACAGGTTGGTCATGAGGACCTGGCGGATGCGGTTCCATGAAGTGCCGAACGCGGCTCTGCTTCAGAACTTAGCGCCGGGTAGCAGTGGCAAACAGCATCAGGACCAGGACCGGCCAGTGAAGATCGGTGGAAGCGCCGCGAAAGTGGTGCAGATGCTTCCGTCAGCTGAGGCTTCCGACATGATGTTGACAGAGGCAGAGAATGGGACGAGGACCGAACAATCCTCTGCGTTCCCGGATGAAAACCCAGGCCTTGCCGATGACAGCAGCCACCAAGCCCCTAGCCAGGCCAAGGCCGGCTTGCTTCCAGTCATCCTCGAGAGCATTGCTGAAGAGACAGGCTTAGACACAACAGAGCTGACAGACGATGCCGCGCTGGCTGACCTGGGAGTGGACTCTATCATGGCCGTGGAGATTTGTACACGGGTTAAGGAGAAGTCAGATTATCCACTATCTCCACTGTTCATGTTGGAGTATCCGACGATAGGTCATCTTGTCCGCTCGTTTGGTACAACAAAGCCACGAGAACAGCCACAGAGGCAACAAGAGAAGGGAACACCAAGCGAGAAAGAGCAAGAGAAGGAACAACAAAACGCAACGACACCCACGCCCTCCGTTCAAACTGGTGACTCCACGGCCTCCGGAGGGACACCTGTAGCTGAACGTACGCCAGACTCGTCCTCGTCCTCGTCAGTGGTTGATGAAAAGACGGTCAGTGAGGAGCCTCTTCCAAAAGCCCGAATCACCCTACTCCAAGGACGCCCCCAGGCTGGCAAGGGCCGCTTGTACATGGTCTGCGATGGTGGCGGTACCATCGCCACCTACATCCATCTGCTCCGCCGCCAGTTCCCCCTTCCCGTCTACGGCATCGACTCGCCCTTCCTGCGCTGCCCGTCTCGGATGACACGACAGGTTGGCATTGTCGGTGTCGCAAAGGTCATGGTCGACTCTCTCATTGAGACACAGCCCAATGCTGGCCTATCCGAAGCAGATGAGGACTCGATTGTGATCAGCGGCTTCTCCGGCGGCTCCCTCTTCTGCTACGAAATGTGCCGCCAACTCCTTGCGCAGGGGCGACGCGTGGCTGGCATCGTCGTGCTAGATATGCGCTGCCCTCTCCCCCCGCCGCCGCCATCAGCCGCAGCCTGGTCAGACGAGGAAACTTGGCCCATCTTCCTCACCACCTCAGAGGAGCACGTCATCGGCCACACTCCCGGGTCCAACACAATGGAGCACCTGCGCGCGATGTTCACCTGCGTTCTCGACTACCACCCGCCATCCCTAGCAGCGGCCGGGCCCGTTCTTCGCATCCCCGCCGCCGTCGTCTGGTGCAAAGGAGGCATGGTGGGCCGTCTGAGGCGGCGCCGGCCCGAGCTCGTCGCCAAGCTGACCGACATGGGCTACCCGGTCGAGTCGTATCCGGGGTACATGGAGAATCCGAAGCTGGGCGCCGTGGCGTGGAGTCTGCCCGACAAGAAGACCGCGACGGATCTGGGCCCCGGTGGTTGGGATAAGTACGTGGGCGCCGGGGAGGACGGCGAGATGGGCAAGAATATTTTGTGCTTGGCTATTGAGGGCGATCATCATGATGCTATTAAGCCTACGGGGGCGCAGCATTTCGCGGAGTCGCTTGACAAGGGTGTGAGGTTTGTGCTTGGAAAGAAGAGCTCTTCATCTTATTGAAGTAGAGTAATGGACATAGGGAGTTATTTCAGATAATAGTGCATTTTAGTTGCTTTTTAAGGTTAGTTCCTTCTCCTGGAACGTGACTATTGATTCGAGGACTCTTCAACAGTATTTTGTTCTGGTATCAATCAAAGTGTAATAGTTGAATTAGACAGAACAGCTTGCAGAATGAATGATCAAATGACAACATCAACTACCACTCTGGGCTGCTTCACAGAAGAAAGCAGCATTCAGTGACCAGAATATTCGGCCATGATCTATTCAGTCGGTTTGCTACGATTCTCACCACTCCAGCAAGTTTGCAACTCCTCTGCTCCCCATCTTGCCCAGCAGCGTCGACCCCAGTCTCCAAGCACCCCAGGTGCAAGTAAACGCACCACCAAGCAGGATTCCCCACCCAAGCGATCCGACTGCGACTACGATGCGACCAACCATTTTGACGTCCTCGGGTTTGTTGTTGTGCGGGAACGACTGCGCGGGAACAGGCAGCTTGAGCATCTCACACAACGGGCCCCAGCCGTCGCGGACGCGGTAGAAGAAGAGCTTCTCCGGCGGCACAACCCTGCGCAGGAACGCCTCGTGCGTTTCCAACACCTCAGCGCACTGGAAGCCCTTAAGTCCCAGGCGGGAGACGCACGTTTTCTCGACGAGAGGGCCCCATCTTGTCCGCAAAGGTCAGCAAAATTATGGTTTTACTAGGAAGGGGAACATACGTGACGAAGGAGTTCAGCACTGGAAGTGGCCAGGCGAAGAAAGGCAGCCACGGCCAGTCGACGAGACTGGAGATCGTCTGCGCGCTCTTCCACCAAGACTCTTTGTCTCGGGTCGTTGCGATTACGACGGCATCCGGATACAACTCAAGTAGCTCCGGCACGAGCCAGATGCATGGGGCGTCAACGGTCTTTTAGCCCCGGGTAATGGTCAGCAAGAATTGGTCAGGCTGAGTTGTGATTTGCCTCGAGTTCGAAATAACTTACCGCGGAGTACCCCTCCATGAGTTCGGCAAGCAGCCATTCCAGTTGCTTCTTCTCGGGCAGCGTCTTATCCTTCTTGGTAGCCAACTGCATGACCTCGAGCCACCGCTTCCGCACCTCCGCGGTGCCTACGAGTCCCTCGGCGCCGCCGTCATGGACGGGGCCGATGAGCGTCTCTAGGGCTTGCGCGAAGGTCTTGGTGCCGGTTCGGGACCTGAGATATCACCACATTCACATGTTTAGCTCCTGTGCGATCTCATTTGACCAAGGGGTCTTTGAGATTGATAACGATAATGAAATACGTACATGCCGGCACCAATGACACGGAACTTCGTGCCCGGCTTGGGCCTTGAGTGTCCTTGGCCCATTTTGTTATGAGTTGTGTAAAAACACCAAGGAATCTTGCAGTAAAAAAAAACAAAAAAAACAATAGCCGTCGTCGAAACACACTAATAAGACACAACGTGGATGGCCGACCAACTTCTTTGTATTTTCCTCCCGGTCTTCTCGGAGACCGAGACCCCGGCCACGGGTGGTAAAGGTACTAATGTGTAGCGAGTCAGGAGGTTCACGGCTATGAATCTCCTTGGAGAACTTCTACAATGCTCGAATAATATTACAAGTGAGTTATGAATTCACAATTCTCTCACTGTTATTTCTAATCTATGTTGTCAGAACAGGGTTTCCTGTCGACACCCTCAGCTCCAAACCACTCGTGTCTATGTGAATAAGTATTGACATTTACTTCTTATCTCAGAAACTTGTACATATGAAAAATATTCAGTACAGATCTTAAGGCGTGAATCCCTTAATACGGAACTGCCTCTTAGTGGATCAAGGCACGGACAAATAGTCGGTAGATTCTGAGTACCCCAAAGCCCCTCACCGGGGAGAGCGACTGCAGATCTGCAACTGCGGAGGGTCCCCTGCACCCAGTCTATCTTGGACCCATACAGCCCGAACGATGTACCGGTACAACAGCCGTCTCTGTGATTGAGTCGTTCAAATGACAACCACTGTGTAAGCACGTGCAAGCACCTCGCTTTCGCAAGTCCACAACTACAAACACCAGGGGCATCGTTGGGTCTTTACGAGGAACCATACAGCTGAGTTATGACATTTGGTTCGCACTGGGTTACAGAGGCATTTACAAGCACAGCACATGCAAGGGACTTGACTCACTACTATCTACATGAGTTCAAAGCCCTCATTTGATACAGATTGACATGGAGACGGTGGGCGCATCGGGACGGGCAGCAACCTTGGCTCGCAAAGTGCGGTCAGAGGCTCAATGTATTCGTGGATCTGTGGAGAGGTTTACGACGCATTGCGAGTCCCCCGGCATAAGAGCGTCAAAGCAACTAGCATTGCTTGGGACTGGATTGCCTCAACCCGCAGCTCTTTACACGTCGCGCACGCAATTCACCTCAACATTGTCATTCTAAGAGTATTCACATTGGCCCACCAGAAGCAAGTAACTACGACGAATCGTTTCTAGAATGGCTTCGACAGCAACCCTTCCCGCAGATCAGGCGGCTGCCGCAACTGAAAACGGTAACATGGTCTCAGAAATGGAGTCAGCCTTCAAGTCGAGTGTAGAATCTGGCCAGATTCCGGGTGCCGTGGTGATTGCGAAAGACGTGACCGGTATGCTCCCCCTATTCACTGAGCGAATTATCAACCCCGACTCGTGTACAAGAGTCTGAGACCATGACAAGCTCGCTGACAATCGGGTTGCTGCTATCAAAAGGCAAAATCGACTATGTCCACTCTTTCGGATCCAGGTCTGTCCGACCGGATGAGAACGGGGTCCTGCCCCCGATGCAAGCAGACACGATCATGAGAATGGGCCAGGCAAGCGTGCTCGTCGGCACGGTCATGGCGCTTCAGTGCGTTGAGCGCGGTCTCATTGGCTTGGATGAGAGCGTGAAAAAGTTCCTCCCCGACCTGACCAGCATGAAGGTCTTGGCTGGCTTTGATGCTGAGGGCAAGCCCATCATGAGGGAGCGGAATGGAATCATCACACTCAGGTGAATCTCCTATGTTTGATACTCATCGCCCGACCACTGCTGACTCCTTGCGAACAAAAAGGCACATGCTCACAGACACCTCGGGCATCTCACACGTGCCCATTAGCCGTCTTCTGCGTGAATACTGCGCCAAGGGGTACTCAACATACCCGTTGCCTATCGGCGGTGAGACCGACATTCCCGACCCGTTGGCCGCGCCTCCCGTCGGCGACCCGGGCGCCGAGTGGGTCCACGGCACCAACATCGACTGGGCCGGTAAGCTGGTCGAGCGAGCAACCGGCATGGACCTGGAGAGCTACATGCAGCAGAACATCTGCGCGCCACTGGGCATCACCGACATCACGTTCAAGCTCCATCAGCGCCCCGACCTGCTTGCGCGGCGTGCGGACCTGACGAAGCGCAGCCCCGAGGACGGCAAGCTGCACTACGACGACACCATCTTCTTCCGCAAGTTCCCGGACGAGTGTTACGCCGGCTCGGGCATGTTCGCCAGCCCGGCCGCCTTCATGGCCGTGATGCACTCCCTTCTGAAGCGCGACGGCGTTCTTTTGAAGCCTGAGACAGTTGACCAGATGTTTGTGCCCGCACTGAACGAGACAATGGAGCGCGGAATGAATGAGCACTTCAACAAGGTCATCCGGTTTATCAACTATGGCTATCCGCTGCCTCAGTGGCCCAGCCTGCGCCGCAACTTCGGATTCGGGGCCATTGTGATCATGCAGGATCTGGACGGGGACAAATGGCGCCGCAAGGGGTCTATGTCCATCAACTGCGGATGGAACGTGGGACTGGTAAGTGCCGCTTTTCCTCTTGGATTCTTATCACGAGTATGGAGCTGGAATGCTAACATCTATGGAACAGCAAATCGACCCTGCAGCGGGACTGTGCACCATCGTGGCATTCCAAACTTCACCATACAGCACTCCCATTGAGGAGGGTCTTGTGCACACATTTGAGAAGGCTATGTATTCATTGCTGTAACATTGTTAGGCTGGCAACAGAACCGGTACTGGTAAAGGTGCTTGCGAATTAGCTCCTGCGCAACTGACAGTACTTGGCCGGATTCCAAATACGAATGAAGAAGCCACCTTTCCTTCTCTTCTTTCCCGGTGTGAGACAATCCAAGATTACTGATCTTTTCAATCAAAACCCTCAAAATATTTTTCTTTTATAGTTGCTGGGTGATTCATGTGGTGCTGTGGTAATAGTATATGTTGTCTCAAACCTTCAAGCCATCCTTACCACGCCCATCATCCACGTATGATTGTGGTTTTGGAGGTATGTAGCCACACACGGTTGCAAATCCCCCGGTAGTACTTTGCTTCCATCCTTTTCATTGTTACCTGAGAGTTATCAAAAAACGCCTTACGGCCAACGGGTAGACCAAAAACGGTGTTTATCGCGTAGTTGAACTTTAACTACCTAAGCCTGCGCTCGGCTTACATAGAGTCATGTGGTTGTATTAGTGATCATTGTACAAAAAGGTCCAACATATCGGAATTACTGCAGTATCTCTATGTCAAATGGCAAAGTGGTTGCCCTTGCCTCTTTTCTATAGCCAAACCTTATCTTGTCATCTGGGAGGGGCTTGTTGCTCCTCACTCGGTTGCCTTCCCACATCGATCGTCTGCTTGAGGACACGCTGATGAAACGCAAATATGATTAAGCTTATTGTCCCAACGGTGCGGGTCTTGAATAATAATCAGCCTCGGATACTAGTAGCCCCTGGGTCGATCTCGATGTGACGTGGGGATAAAGTAGGTATGCAGGCAGGAACCGTAAGTTATTGCGCAAACGTTGGTGTCGAGCCTAGACTATCTCTACCTGAACTGCAGACAAGGGATCGGCGTCCGGGTCATTGCTTTCAATTAGAGTAAAACGAGACGGTTTATATCTCGCATTCCGAAAAGCGTGTTAAAGGCAGATGGATGGGAAGAGGTGCACATGGAAGAATCATGGGACGAGTGGTCCACCCTCGGATAACGCAAGTGGCGACTATGCAGAACTCGATCAGACGGTAGCTCGGTGGACGCAAGTCTTGTCGAGGCTTGGTTTGGTAGAGATGATCGGAACCGAACTTTGACTCCTCCCGCCGGTAGTTGCAGCAGAATGCTGATTTTCGTAGCCAAGATAGGCAAGCTTGGCTTAGTGAAACCCATTATTATGGTTATCGTGAGAAATTCAGACAACGGGACTGCGGGCGGCGGCAATTGGCTTCCACGCTAACTCCCCGCGAACCTTCATCCCGACTTCACCGGGAGCAACCCGTGTCCGCTGGTTCTGTCAACTGTCCCCTCGGTGAAAAGCGGCGTCTGCCGTCTATCGAAACGTTGCGGGTTTGGGGTCCAAATAAGCTAAATTGTGATGGTTGTCTCCCAAGGACCCGAATGCCCGCCAAATCTCACGAAATGACGGCGTTTCGAAGGCCGCGATCAAGGGTGACCCCATCAAATGCGCTCCCGAAAGCAGCGAAAATATTTCCCAAATCACGGCTCTTGGCAGGCACCCCCGCTCGACGATCCGACGCCATGTGAGATAAGCTCGGTCGAAACGCAAGTTGAGGTGACACTGATATGTGTCTCTTGCGGACTCCTACGTCCGAGCTTAAACCCTTCATCGGCTGTTTTGAAACGCGCATCGCACCCTTCCGAAGATGATTAAGGTTCCTGGGGTGCTGCCTCTCATAAAAGTCCCCGCGGAGCCCAGTAACGCTTTCTGATGCTTTGGTTGAGATCGTTAAGGGGGTTGTAGATGTCGATGTAGCACGGGAAGAAGTCACGACGAAGCTTGAACGACGAAACCACAGATCCGCCAAGATGCACTGGCTTCAGACGCTTCTCTTGTTGCCTTCGGCCGTCACAGCGACGTTGAATCTGCAGCAGTACCGCCCCGCAGCGGCGAAGAAACTGTACCCGGAACCGGCGGGAGGGCAGCAGAACATGGTGCAAAATGTCATCTCCAATTCTAAGGCGGCGAGGGAGCCGAAATTTCTCACCGACAAGACTCGAAGTAAAGATATGCGATATGATTGAATTACCGTAGGTACTAACGCATCTTACAGAGTTCGTCGTGAACGGCACCAAGATTCCCGAAGTGGACTGGGATGTCGGCGAGTCCTATGCGGGATTGATTCCGATTCACGCCAATAATGACACGAGCGAGAAGCTGTACTTTTGGTTCTTCCCGTCCGAGAACCAGGAGACCGAGAAGGAGATCGTAATCTGGCTCACTGGTGGTGTAGGTCAGGATATTCTCGGGAAATTTTATGGCGCTGACTTTGCCTTCACAGCCCGGCTGCTCTTCAACTGGCGAGCTCCTCTCGGAAAATGGTCCTATGCTCTGGCAGCCAGGAATATTCAAGCCTATCAGGAACAAATGGAGCTGGCATCGTATCACGAACGTGGTCTGGATTGACCAACCTGTTGGTGCTGGGTTCTCAACGGGCACCCCCACGGCAAAGGACGAGTTCGACGTCTCACGCCAATTCCTCAGCTGGTGGCTCAACTTCATCGAGACGTTTGATTTGAAGGGATTCAAGATCTACGTCACAGGGTCTTCATACAGTGGCATGTACTGCCCGTACATTGCCAGCGCCATGATCGACTCCAACGACAAGGATTACTTCAACGTCGGCGGCATGCAGATCTTCGATGGAGTGTACGCAGTTGACAGCATCGGCGAGGAAATTCCCGCGCTCGCTTTCGCAGACCGTTGGGAGCACGTGTTCGCCTTCAACGACACCTTCCGCAAGACGTTGAGAGACGTCAACGACAAATGTGGCTACGCCGACTACATGCGCAAGTACCTTGTCTTCCCTCCCTCCGGTCTCCAGCCCGCCGTACCTCCGGGTGTCGACGGTAATGGAGAGGTCAAGACGGAGTGCGACATTTGGACAATGATTGGGGAAGCTGCGGAACAGACGAACCCTTGCTTCAGTGTGTACACAATCACGGACGGGTGCCCGCTGAAATATGACCCGCTTGGTTTCAGTGACGGGGCAATGTACAGACCTAGGGGCTCTGGACAGCCGTACTTCAACCGTGACGACGTGAAGAAGGCTATCAATGCGCCAATGGACAAGGAGTGGAAGTTCTGCACCGACATTCCAGTGTTCCAGAATAGTACGGACAATTCTATCTTGGATGGGCCTGGAAGCCAGCCTGTTCTTCCCAACGTCATTGACAAGACCCGAAACGTCATTCTCGCCCATGGCACCAGAGACTACGTTCTCATCGACGACGGCACGTTGTTGACGATTCAGAACCTCACATGGGGTGGGCAGCTGGGATTCCAGATGAAGCCGACAGCCCCGCTCTACGTCCCATACCATTCCAACGATAACCCGGAGAACATTGCTGGGGCTGGTGTCATGGGTACGGTACACTCGGAACGAGGACTGACATACATTGCTGTTTCCCAGGCGGGTCACTTTGTCGCCGCGGACATGCCCTCAGTCGCATTTCGAAGTGTAGAGGTGTTGGTTGGTAGGAGAGACGGGTTCGAGTCGACAACTCCGTTGACCATTGATCAAAACGCATCCATGCCCGTCGGTGACATTGGGAACGGAACCGTCATCATGTTCCCGCAGTCAATGGAGCCCGGAAGAGGAGTCCTGTCCAACCAACCTGTGCCGAAAAACAGCAGCAGTTTTGCCACGGGCACAGGGAGTGGGCAAGCGGTGTTTGCGTTTGGGTTTGCAGCTTTCGTGACGTTCATGCTGGGTATCTAGGGAGCTGTCCACGGCTAGACTCTTGGAGTGAGCAAAGAGCGTGTACGGCTGGCTGTGCGGTCACTGGAAAGACGGGACATCCCGTTGAGGGGATTATTATACAATGTGGGAGACTCGTTATCCCCAAGGGCGTGTATAGCTAAGCGCCCCGCATAATGGGGTTGAAATATAATGACATACGCGCCATGACATGGAAATATTGAAGGCACAAGACATCTGCGTGGAGTTTTGCTTGGAAATCTTCAGTTGGTTATGGTGAGATGCCACGCCTAATACCTGCCACAAGCCCCGTAACAACATGACTTACAGTCTCTCCTTTGAAGGCAATATCTACTTATCCAATACAGCAGACCAGTCATTATGAGCTGCCCAGTCCCGCCAACTAGTCAACTGACAGTCGACGCCCGCCTGAAGTGTATTAGCAACAAGGGTCTATCGCCGATGGAAACTCTGGTCTATCTTACCTTTCGAATATCAGCGGCCGTCAAGAGGTCCATGCCGCCATCGTACCCAGGGTCCGAGGAATACGAAAACATGTACGCGACTTTGATGCCGGTGTCGCGCTCTCCTGTGGCCTCAATCATCTCCTCAGGGGTGATCTGCTTGTAAGTTGCCGTCTTTCCCGTCACCTGAGCCCACGTTTCAAGAAACTCGGGCCAAGTGCAGGTTGACCCCTCAGCCATGTAGGCTTTTCCAGGTGGCATTTGAGAGACGGCATACGTGAAGTTGCCCATGTCTCCGGATGGGTCGAAGTGAGGCACGGGCTTCTCCGGGGATGTGGTGAACGCCATTGTGAAGGTGCCGTCAGGGTTCTGATGAGGCATTAGCAGGAAACTCAGATAATAATAGCCGCGCAAAAAGGTGGTTCACCTTTCCAAAGTAGGAGTTTGGCAGGATATTGTAACTTGTGAAGAAGTAACCCGTGTGGATGCACGACATCTTCGCAGCCAGACTGGGATACTTCTCGTTCACGTAGCCCGGGAAGATGTCGGCCTTTGCGTCGAAATGGTACAGCTCCTTGAACTTTCCACCGCTGCACTTCTCTGCATGACTTAGCGTCGACACCAAGAAGCCGTTCTCGTCGAGGGTGTCCACCGTTATCGCCGCGGCATCAGCAATGTTACGGCCCTGGCGATACTCAACATCATACGCGTGCTTGCGGCACGAGATACCTAGCTCCTCGGCCTTTGCGCGGCAGTCCGGCCGGAAAAAGGGCTCCCAGTAATTCGTTACACTGAAGATGACGTTGGCTTCACGAAAGGCCTCCTTCAGTGATTCTACATCTTCCAGATCTGCCTGCACAACCTCCACGCCGAGGGATGCTAGCGCCGTGGCGGCGGGAGAGGAGGCATTCCGGGTGAGCCCTCGGACGCGGTACCCCGCGGCGAGGAAGCGGCGAGCGACGGAGCCACCTTGGTTTCCAGTGGCGCCGACGACGGCGATGAGCTTCTCGGGCATTGTCTGCAGTGCGACCCCGTCGGAAGATCCGTGGTGGTGGGAGGCAGAGTTGTGAGGCGGTGAGAGGTGGGGTCCAAGAGTTCGAGAAGCTCAAGCGAATCGTGGGCTGATCTGGCGGCTGGGATGGGTCGGAACGGGAAGGTTCAGCAAGTGAATGTGAGAGACCTGTCTTCTTATTTGCCGCTATTTTTGAATCTGGTGGAAAGGTGTGAACGAAGTGTTCGTGCTGGCGGATGAAGAGTTCTTCAGCTTCTGGAGAAAGTTCGTGGAAGCCCCTCCTCCATTGCGGTCCCGTCCCCGCCGCTTCACGACATGCTCAAGGCCTAGACGCCGCCTCCGTCGGAAACACTAATTGCTAGTGTGGACGGCATCAGTGGCGCCCATGGGAGAAAAAATGCTGGAATGTGATACGAGTGGATCTCGTCATACCATCTGCCCATCGATGCAGAGACGCATCGGGAGCGGATCCCTATGTGGGTTTAGCACGTTGACACTAAGATGCCGAAGTACGGGGGCGGCACAGACGCCAATCCGTACGCGGAATAGGGTATGATTTCCACTCCCTCGCTTAGAGTTTATCTATGTTTTATTGCATGTCAAAGATAAGCATGTCTCTTTGAATGATCTCGAATAATGTTGAAAAATGGCTGTAGGATCACTCGCAATAAATGAGTTGAGATAGCATGGGAATGAAAAGAGCGTGATAATCTTGTTCAAAACTATGGATCGCACATACCATCGTGCACGTATCAAGTAAGTACGGATTAAGATCAATGGGAAAGACATGGTAAGAAGGAAGGTAAAAAAGAAGAAAACGAAAGAATAAGGAAAACCCGCATCAGCATCCCAATTTCCCTTGCATCTATCTATGTATGTCACCAAATGAGTGACATCGAAATCAACTCTCGGAGGGAATGTGTGATCCAACATCAACAATAACCATCATGAATGGTAATACTCTCGTCTGTTTGCCCTGTGGTGTCCCCCTTCCCAATCTGTACAAATGCCCCTTCAGCACGTTTCAATTATTTCGTGCAGCATTCTCGACTTACGCGTTCTGATCTTCAGATCTCCCCGGCGCTCAACAGCAGCGGGAGTTGCGTCTGGCTTGTCTGTGACATAGCTCGTGATTCTCGTTTGGGGCGGTGGTATATCGTAACCCCGCTGCCTAAGAACAGAGCGGGATCTGTATGATACTCCGCACCAGTTTGCGTCTTTTAACAAACAGTTTGCAGGATCTGGAGTGGGATCACGCCGACTGACATCACTGGCCTCGCGGTAAGGCATATCTTCGAATTCTTTTGTTAACGTGATAACAAAGTCCATTTTTCATGATCATTACTCACCATGAATGCCTGACGTTTGAATGTTTCGCATGTCTATGGCAGCCCGGGTGACAGCATCCGCTGCTGGCTGTGGCTTGAGCTGTTTTAATTGTTGCTTTTCATCTGATTCATCAAGACTACCCGAAGGAAAGCTTCGACTTTTGATCCAGCTGCACTTCTCGCATTCGTTGCTCCGGCGGTTCATGTTAGTCAAGGGCTCGTGCATTTCATTTGGGCTCGTAGAGACCTCCGAGACATCGGGTAGCTCCTCGGACAAGAAGCCGGATTGGCGAGGCCAAGTATTCCACCTGCGTTGATGTTGACTACCTTGTACCTGGGACAAGGAGCCTTGGTTGACAGGGGGGGCCGGAATAGGCTGGCGCGTCTCCATGGTCTCGACCGCGCGCTTCCAGCAACGCTGGCAGGGCTTCGTGCACCAGGCAGCAGCCTCCGCGACGGTGAGGATAAGTGGGAGAATGTTTGGAAGCCTCATTCTGGATAGAGCGCAATGAAACGAAAGTCCTTGATACGAGGTCGGTAGTGAAGGTGTGAAAGAGGACACGTTTGTCACGGTTTTGGTCTTTAAATCAAAACTTTGCTAGGCGAGATTGGAGGAGGGAAACGCTTGCCTTTTATAATTATCTATGCTATGAAGATGAGAACCATCGATTGTCACAATTCTTCATAGACACTGTAGGATTTGTCATTTTCTTGCCAAACATAGAAGTCATCTGCCGTTCAGAGTCATCTGCGCGGTGAATTTGCTGGCCCGGTCCAGGCTGGCTGGCCCCCTCATCTTGAAAGGGTGGTCAGAATATCTTGGAAAGGCAAGATTTGACCGTGTTGGATTTCAGCGTTAGCTGTTCACGGATCATGTTCTCACGGAATAGAAGGCGAGAGGGAGTGTGCTAAGCTAAAGACCGTGGCTAATGACCTGGTCCATTTCGAGTGGCCCTCGGCAATCATCACGGATGCCACCCATAGAGTTCCAACTATTTCGGTCTTTTCGAATATAGCAGCTTCCCTGTGTCCGTAGGCTGAACTTCATCCTTGAACTGGCTTCAGGAGAAGCTGCCAACCTTCAAGATGTGCATCGGACGGGGGCGGTCTCTCAGAAGGGGCAACAATGTAAGGGGCTGGCCCCTAGGCTTGTTCAACGTAGAGGTGCCGTCGATTGACTATTCTAAGCTGAAGAGGAGAAGGACTTTACAAGAGTAGGCACCTAGCTACGGAGATACGTGGTCGGGCTAGGC